>LKNJ01001192.1:137938-339565 GCA_002120245.1 Maccullochella peelii | reverse complement strand
TTATTAATATTAACATCAATACCATTAGCACTGCTATTACTTCACATCTGTATGTAGAACTGGACTCTGCTGTACTGTATGTTCTCTTTCCTTCCACTCTCTCTCTCTCCCTCTCTCTCAACCCAACCGGTCGAGGCAGATGAGCCAGAGCCTGGTTCTGGTTCTGCTGGAGGTTTCTTCCTGTTAAAGGGAGTTTTTCCTTGCCACTGTTGCTTGTGCTTGCTCATGGTGGGAATTGTTGGGTCTCTGTAAACATAAGGAGTCGGTCTAGACCTGCTCTTTATGACAAAGTGCCCTGAGATAATGTTGTTATGATATGGCGCTATATAAATAAAACTGAATTGAAAAACTTACGTTAATGACAGGGTTAATACACAGTCCAAAAACATTTACCCAACTATGTCGCATGAGGACATTTCATATGTCCCATGAGACGTTTAATTTACTCAAAAACAAACAGGATTGTTTGCAATATATTGTTCCTGTGGGAAATCAACACGACTTTAGACGCCAAAACGATTTGAAGCTAATTGGGTTTTTAGAAAAAGTTATTTCAACAAGGATTTGTTCTGAAACCATTAAAAAGCTTCTACAACTTTGTTTTCCATCCATCCATCTGTCTTTATGTTTGCAGGTTTAGGTTGGCAGTCACAGCTGGGTAAGCAGAACATCCCAGATGTCCACTTCTCTTGCTGCTTCCTCCAGATGCAGGACCAAGGAAGGTGCTCCCAGACCAGCTGGGAGTTGTAGTCCCTCCAGCTCATCTAGACTTCTGGGTTTTCCTGAGGTTTTTTCCCCATTTGTTTATGCCTGGTAGCCTAAAGGGAGGATCCCTGGTGGCAGCCTTACTGGCTGCCTGATTCACTATTTCACTATCTGACGTACAGAGAAACAGATGCTGTTTTATATGTTGAATGGTGATGGTGGTTTTTATGCAAGTTCTGCCACCTGCAACATTTGTGCAATGTTTTTTAGGAATGCCTTCATATTTTGCACATGCAAAATAAATTGACAGAGTGCACACTTTGCATACTTGAACAATATTGTATTTCATAAAGTGATGTGGAAAATACGTTTATACTTTTTGATAGAGGCCCCCTTTATTTCATTATGTCAAGCTATAAGTGCTTAAAATGCTTTCAGCCCTTCTGTGTTTCCATCTTCCACTCATGTTATTTACTGATGTAACTAAGATGGATTGCTTGATTTCATTGTATAGTTTAATTGCATTTTGTCTAAAACCATGTTCATTTCTGTGGAGTGTCTGCCACCTTAGTTTGGTCAAATTGGCTTAAACATTTGGCAGTGAATACAAGTATTATTTTCAAGCATGCATTTACAAAAACATCTTAATCGATCACAATTATATTCTAAAGTGTTAATGTTGGATTCAATGCTCTTATAACCAACAGTCTATTATACAATAATGTAAATTTTGCACGTGTCAGCTCTTCAGTTCAGCATCTTGTTGAGCAGTTGGACTGCTCCTGGCGGTCTGCACCTCCCAACTGACATTCAGTCACCTGTTACTCTACAGTGATACTCTTGTATATCACCTCAACATGCACCAGCCCAAATATAGAGTGTGAAGGAAGTTTGTTACCTTATTTGGGATGGCATATGGTTGAATTTTCACTCAACCTTGAAGAACTACAATCATTTGAAAGCACAAAACCTCACAATTATATCTGTATAAACCACTTTAAGATCCCAATACAACACATGCTTAATTTGAAACAGCAGTCCATACTTAAACAGAAAAAAAATGAAATAAATGAACAAAATTAAAACAATAGTAAAAAACATTTATGCACCTCTGTAAATGTAAAGCATTGCTTAAGACTAATTCTACAATGTTACAGTCTGTGATTTGTTATGTATATGTATATACATTCTTAAAAAAGGATAAAATAGACATCCAAAACAAAGTTTTCCTGCCACACTTTTACAGCTTTTTAAAAATCCTATGGTAATACTGTATATTGAAGCTGATGATTGAACACTAGAGATGTGGTTGGATTATACTCCTTAGTTGTTGACACAGCATTTTTCATTTTTTATTTTTTTATTGATTCATTTATTTTATTCTCCCCATTTGTTTCTTTTTGTTGACATTACTATGAGCAAACTAATGTCTTCAATATGTCTTGTGTTCTGTTTTGCATTTTATGCTTCTTTTGTAATAAATAATAAAAAAGTATTTGTATTCCCACACATATATAGTTTTGTAGGACTGTTTTGTTCCTCCTCAGGGTGTGGAGTCCTGTGTAATCTTCAGAACTGTCTTGTTTAACAAGGATGTGGTGAATGTCTTCCTAAAGACAGACATGACCCTTGGAGGGACTGTTCTCCATTCTGTGAGCTTGTGTACATGTGCACACACACACACACACACACACACACACACAGGTGTGTTTTTGGCAGTCCCTTCCATTGACTGTGTGCCAATGTTGCCGCTTGGCTGAGCATTAAATCTAGTGAAGGGCTGAGTTTATTTTCTTTGCTTTGAAAGGCCATATTTATCATTTTCAATTATCTCAGATCCATAAAAGCTGACCCCTGCTCTCTGCTGCGCTGTCTGGACCGCTGGAGAAAAGAGAGACCAAATGGAAGTCCAAACTTTGCTCTGTATGTTAAAGATTTTCACATTTGTGTGGCTGTGTTTTTATCCAGCGTGCATGCACAAAAATGAATGCACTCATCCATGTCTGTACAAACATGCATTTGTGCCCTTGAGGGAACTGAGCGTTATCTATTGTATGGTGCTTTTTCCCTACCTTTAATCAAGAGTGTGGTCTTTCACTTTGAGAGCATGATTCATCTATTTCATTTTCAGATTTTGTAAAGCAGAAATCTGAGAGCAGACGTTTCACGAGTGCACAGAAGCAGCCTGAGTGCGAGAGCAGAGTTTTGAGGGAGAGCGCAGGAAATCTGCGCAAGCAACAATATATCTGAATGCAAGCATACAGTTTGAGCAGGAGCAGAGCAAATCCAGAAGCAAGCAGGGGCTATTTGAGTGCGAGAGCAGGGTTTTGAGGGAGAGTATTACAAAATCTGAAGATGAAATCAATAAATCATGCTCTCAAAGTGAAAGACCACGCTCTTGATTAAAGATAGGGAAAAAGCACCATATATTGCCTCTTAAGACCTCGAAATCCCAACACACCATCATTACTCTCACAGACCCGTACCCCCTTCCCCCATGCGATATCAACATCAACACACTTTTGAAGTTAATAGTAAATTGATAACAGCCTTGATGTTAAACTCTCGTTATCTTGTCATGAGATGTGCTGCTGGCCTGGGGGCACACAGCCAACAACGGTTCCCTTTGAACGGGGAGTGTATCAGCCTAACCCCCCTCTGTTAGCCATTTCAAAGCAACTGCTGCAATGGACAGAAAATGATGCCATCTGCATGAGAGTGTGACTCCCACCCACTCTCAGCACTGAACATAATCTCCTTTTTATGTTGATTGTGTACACTTGTGATTATGAAATCCAACACTGTGTGTGTGTGTGTGTGTGTGTGTGTGTGTGTGCACCTGTCTCCATGTCTGCTTGCTCTTAATACTTTGCAGGGGAATGGTAGTGAGGGTAGACAAAACTAACAGCTTGTTTGGCAGAGCAGGATAGAGTACACATTTGGAGAAATGCATTGTTGAGAAACGCTGGTCCATTTAACAAAATCACTGGGTGGAAAGGATGGCCATTACACACATAGTACTTATTGTTAAGTAAGTTGTTTGCAAATGTAGCTGCAGTGCTTTGCAGTTCAGTGAGTACCTGAGTAATTATCACTTCTAATGGCTATGTGACCTGGACACCCATTGAATCCACCAATAACACATATGCTCATTTAGAGACCCAGGCCATATAGGTCATCTGTGCAAGCAGCTTATTATGACCCATATTTCCGTTTATTGTTAGGCGGCGATCTATAAAGGACTGCCAAAGTCCATGTAGGGAGGAGGTCGAGATGGATGGAATTGGGTCAAACAACACAGGACTCACCCAGGAGACCGCTGTTCATGAAAAGTTTATTTTAACTTACGTAGCCTAAGTACATAAGTTAAGTTACGTAACTAACACAGTTGTTTTAACCCAAACCTTGATCTTTTCCTAAACCTAACCAAGTAGTTTTGGTGCCTAAACCTAACCAAACTGCAACAGTTTCACACTCTCTTTTTTATATATGTATATATATCGATAGATAGATAGATAGATGCGGCCATTATCCACCACTGCTCCCTGGTTTCATTACATCAAAGTTGGCTCAGTATGAATGAGGGAGTAGGGTATAAGTTATAAAAGTATTCTGAAAGTCTGAAAACACTGTTACAAGTAAAATATGAAAAGATAAGTAAAATAATGAAATCTCATTTTGACAAGGAAAAACTCCAAGTTCAGACACAGTGGGAGTAAGAGAGGGTTCTTGCCTTGGTGCCAGTAAGAATCCACCTTCGTAAAATGTATTTGTGCAGGGCAGTGACTCACTATTTGCTACTGCTGTGCTGCTATGTAGCAGATCCTGAATTAAACTGGGAGGCAGCTACCATAGGATACATTTCCTATTGTGAAAATAACATATCACAATATCATTAGTCAAACAGGACCTGTTAAATGCAATTTAAATGTAATACAGAATATATCCAGGGATTATGGAGAGTTTGGAAAATCTCCATTTTCGATTCAAAGGATGAGACAAAGAAAGCAAGTTATCAACTATAAAGGAAGACATATTTTTATCTCTGACCTACAGTGACACTCATCCTCCTCCTGTACAGTAGCTTTGGAAAGCAATCTTGCCTCCTCAATCTGTCAGGAGCACAGCTTTCTGAGGGCTCTGATAGTGTCACTGTCCCTGTTGGCTGTAAGGATCTGTCCCCCGAGCAATCTGCAACTCCCGTCCAGTTAAACTATAATGGGAGAATGGGTTCTCCGCACAGTATTTAACGCTATTTATTGTAGATATTCGTCCCTTTGTTGTTTTTTCCCCCCGCAGATAGAGTGAGTGTGTGCTGTCTGTGTTGGTGGTGCTGTGAACCTTCTGTAGGGCTATGTAACCTCTGTCTTCTGATAATCTGCCAATTACCAAGTTCTGCTCAGTGTCAGGAAACCCCCCCCCTTCTTTCTACTGTCTCCATGGTAACCTCTTCAGGGGCTGACAGAACGACTGGAGGCAGAATGAACTCAGGGATTACCATTTGACAATAACTACGGGTCCTTCTTTATCCAAGCCCAAATCACACTGAGCAAACAATGTGAATATTTTTTCCCTCAATAAAGTAGCATTTTTAAGGCAACGATATTACCTGCTTTGCCTAAAGATAACATACTATACAGTATATACTATATCATTTAAAGTGTTGAGGATTATTTTGGGAAAATGTAAAGGAGCATTCATAGCAGGACTGATATTCAAATGTGTAAAATATGTGATCAGTGAAAATCCAGAATGTATTTGTGAATTGCCAGCAGTTTGTTGTACTATTAATTAATTAAGGTACAAGTTTGAGGTACTTGTACTTATCTTATAATATTGTACCTTTTACCTTTTTTATGTTGTGTTGTATAAGAATAATATGTGATGCATGTCAGTAAGGGATTTCTAGGGTCATCAGTGGTACCTGTGTGCAAAAATGGCAGTAAAAGCTAAATCTCACCCCAGCCGACAGCGAACTTCTGGACTTTAAGAGATGGGTGTGTGGAACAAAATGCAAAATTGATTGGAAAAAATACATGAGGTGTTATTGACAAAACACCACAGCAGGGTTGGTGTGACATTAACGTCAGAGCCGGGGGCATCGATTCAGTAAACTCCAAACCTAAATGCTAAAGTCCTTCTGTTTAATTTCTAGGCCTGCTTATATCAACAGTATTTGTAATAACTAATGACGAAAAAGAAGTTCAATTTTCAAATGGAATCGGTCCTCGATGGTGTGTTTTCATCCCATCATATCTGGCCGGTTCTCATTAAGAACCTCACCTGGCAGAGAAAGCCAGAGGCCCAACACATTACCACAACATCCTCAGAGACTCTGTCTTGGTAGCGTAACAAATGCTGTCAGGACTGGAAGGTCACATGTTAACTGTAGTAATATGGGAGGGATGTCAGCTGGCAATCGAGCTCTACAAATCACCATTCAGCCCACAGCTCCATGTTCAAGGTACCTTGAGTACGTTTAAATTACTTCTGGTCACTTGCTGTTCACCCTGGCAGCACCATCTTCTTTGTTGAGCCCTTAAAATCTTAAAAGCATAAGTTACAGAACATAACTTGATAGTTCTTGTGCGCAGAAGCGTAAAATTGCCTCTAATTTGATGCATTCGGCATTTAAAAAATTGTTCTAACTCCTCATCTTGTACCAAAGTTAGCTCTATTGTAGAGTTTAGGTGATTGAGGGAAAAAAATGTATG
This sequence comes from Maccullochella peelii, assembly GCA_002120245.1. Classification (NCBI taxonomy): domain Eukaryota; kingdom Metazoa; phylum Chordata; class Actinopteri; order Centrarchiformes; family Percichthyidae; genus Maccullochella; species Maccullochella peelii. Next base: position 333,146 of record LKNJ01001192.1, on the reverse strand, counting down.
TACAAACGTTCTTCAGCTGCAGTAAAAATCCACAACTGTTAATAGGTGGATACACCTTGTTTTACATATTCATCACATCATATGTAAATCTCACAGGAAGCCACTTATCCGCATGTTTCACTAAAGCGAAGTGAAGTGCGACATGTCTGTTAAAACCTACGTGTCTTAGATGTACAGTACTGTGAAGTGTTTAATCTCAGCATGATGAGTTGCTCAGTCACAGCTTTTGGCAGCAGCAAAAGAGACTTTGGCAGTAGCATGACAAACATGCTCATAACTTCGTATAGAGTTAGGCCTATTCACATTGTCGAGTATTACCTGGGGATGTCATGTGGTTCAGGAGTTTTCTGTCTTCTGTCTGTGCTTTGTGTGGCTCATTGGCTAGGGGTAAACAAAGTCTGTGTTACACTCAAATTCACCAACCAACTCACAAGGGTTATCTCCTGATATACCTGAAACATAACATCAGTGTGAAATGAAATGTGGGCAAATCCTTTAGGGATTTGATTGGATCGCTAAAAGTTGGGCCTGGCTTAGCATGCACTGAATCTCTGAATCCCACTGATACAGAGCTTTAAAGGACGGTTGGCCTCCACCCACATCCCCTCACCACAGTTGTTAGGTCAGGAGCCATAGGGCAAATACTTCTGACCCACGATATTGCACTGCCAGCTAGTATGACCCATAAGCTAATGTTCAAGTACGGTTTTGAATGATTGGACGGATTGGTCACTTCACATTTGATTGAAAACATTTATGTATATGAGTGCATGATGAGTCATCAAAAATATTTGTACATTGTAAAGAAGTAGAAAGAGAGGGATTTTGATATATAAATACTCAAAAATGCTTTTTAGCCATGCTAGTGGTGTGATAGGGATGGCAGTGCTGGTCTGTCAGACGGTCCATCACTTTGATTGAAATACCTCAACTACTGGATGGGTTGGCATGAAATTTTGTGTAGACATTAGTGGTCCCCTAAGGATGAAAACTGAAACAGGAACAAGCATCTTTGGTGTGGGTGTCAGAGAGGAGGATGATGAGGAAACTACTCAGTAATATGGACAATGCCTCTCATCCCCTGCTCGCCACACTGGAGTCTTATAAGAGCACCTTCAGCCACCACTCCTGTGCACCACAGAACGCCACTTCTACCAGTGGCCATCAAACTGCATAACTCCTCCCCCTTCTGCAGGACAGAAATTAGACACTGATAACAATAACAATAATACCAATATCATGAGCAATATTATGTTTATATTACTGCCAATATTACTTTAAAATATCAAGTGTAATATTACTTTTCTAGGTTAGTTTATTTTACTATATTTATCTTACTTTTATTGTTATTCTATTAGGCACTGGTGTTAGCATTTTAATCCTTCTACAATTTACACTTAATATTTATTACTCTGTTGTTATTATTCTTATATTGTTGTAATGTTTGAACAATCTCTGGCACAAGAATTTCCTTCAGGATTAATAAAGTTCTCTCTTATCTTATTTCATATCCTAGTGACATCGGTGATCCTCTCACTTTTCCTCTAGCGCTGCCATGAGGTTGACATTTTTGTTTTGTAGTGAAATGTCTTGGCAACTTTTGGATGCATCGCAATGAAATTTGATAGATATCCATGGTGCCCAGAGAATGAATCCTAATAACTTTGGTGACATTTCATCTAGCAACACCAGCGGGTTTATGTGGGATTAGATATCTAATAATTGCAAATGATCTCTGTAATTGTTAGACATCACATGAGATCTCCAGATAAAACTGAGCCCAGGTAAAAAAAAAAAGGGCTTTTATCAGTGAGAGTAAAGCAAAGTTAATCTGTAGACTTTAAACCATGGTCTCTTCTTTGTCTTCCTACTTCTCGCCTTTCATGCTGTTTTGTGCCTCCTTCCTTAGTCAAGTTTAACTGACCTTATCAATAATCATGTGAACAATGCCAAAGTTTCTCTGACTGGTGTGTGTGTGTGTGTGTGTGTGTGTGTGTGTGTGTGTGTGTGTGTGTGTGTGTGTGTGTGCTGCTCTGGCAGTGGCAGCAGTCAAGCATGGGCGGTGAATAACACACACTGTTACAAACAAGTAGTGCATTAGCAAGGGCCATTACCCCCATCTCTCCCTCTCCTGTGAGCACACACACATCCATGCAGACACTCAGAAACAGGAGATGTAATGGACTGTGTTCTGCTGAGGTCTGATGGTAATAAATGTGAGTAGGAATGTGAGAACAGGAAAAACTTGGCTGCTAATCTCAGTAGAGTGCCAGGAGTATGAGCTCGTTTGGTTAAATCTGCAGCTTTGAGGTGGATGAAGGAAGACAGGAGGGTTAACAGCCCTCATTTGGTTAATTATTTAGTTTTGACCACAGTGTTCAGCACTACTTTCAGAACAAAATGCGTAGCCTAATTTTAGCTTTCACTGCTTAAAGTCTTTCAATTTCTACATTGTATTGTGTTGAGTACAAACCGTTCTGTAATTTGTGGAAGAAATTGTCTTCCTCTGCGCCATAATTGGAGACTGTAATTGTGCAATTTCATAAACGATTAGTTTTCAAATTCCAAGCAAGTTTGCAAGACTTTTCTTTACTGCAGTGCATTAACCTCTAACCTCTTTTGGATCCACAGTGACGGCCCTGGGCTGTATGACATTACCTGTTGCTTTGGTCTGCCTCCGCTTCCCTCTTTCAGGTCCTCTCTGATTGCGTCTTGGGAGGCTATGTAAACCGGTTTGCTTCCAAGATGGCTCTCTCTCTCTCTCCCTCCTGGAAGTTGTTTTTGTTTGTGTTTAGTTGATTCTTTCTTCATGGCACATGTAGTCTTAGGTTAGCACCTACTGTTTCATAGCACCCAACACCCACACTTCACCACTGACTGCTGACTTCACACATCATGCTTTGGTTCTTTTGAGTTATCTTTAGTTAGTTAAATTGTCACTGTGTGGACTTCCTTTCTTTGTTATGGCCTGAGCAAGCTGCACATAACAAGCCACCAGTGACTCCATCTTTACCATCTCCATCTTTCTTTTTTCATGTTGTCCAGCCGAGCATTGTTAAAACTCAAAGAGCCTTTTCTGTTTTTTTGGTGGGGGCCCTTTAGATAAAATACCAGATATTTTAGGCTGAACTACAGGAAGATGATGCACAAGATTTCTAGTTTAAGCATTATAAAGCTGCAATGAAGAAAATAAAATGTTAAGGAACCAAGATAATTTTATAACCCTTGCCGATATGTTGTAAATTAAGAAATATTTGTGAGCAGGAGTTCTCATTTTTATTTAAATGATATATTGCAGAATAATGTTTTTCTAAATTTAAAGACACGTCACTGGTGCCCCCATGTTCGAAAAAACGCAGCAAAAGTGCAAGACGATGTGATAAAGTGTGCCTTTCTAGTGAACAAAACGTGATAACGTGCCCTCTAGAGTGCCCTTCCATTGGAGAAAACATGATCCAATGCACTAATGGGTGCCCTTCCAGTGGAGAAAAAACCTGATGTGCTGCGTTGTATCAGTATACTGTACCTTACCGTTTGTGGGTTAGGGTTAGTTTCTGAAGGGTTAAGGAATGAGCATCAACATCAGAAAGCCAGTCATTCTATCACATTCACACCTCAACTTGTCACATCCAGGATACGGTATCTTCATGTAACATTATCTTAAATCAACAGTGCCTGTAGCTTCAGTAGGTATGGGCATTCACACCTTGCAGCTGCTCTGTACATCTTGTAACTGACCTCTGACCAGCTCTATTGCAGCTGTTAATGTTAACACTTTTCTTACAGTACAGCTTGCTCTCACCCTGAGTTTTCCAGCAGTGGCTGCGGATTACAAGTGGTGACCTTTTTAGTTACAAGCCCATTGGACCCTTAAATGAAAACGAAAGCCGCCCTCAGCCAATTGGTTACGACATAAATTTTGACGTCAAATATTGTACCGGTCCTACCTTGCCTACCACTTCAGCAGAGTGGAAACACTAATTGGACTTCATGATGAAATACCCGGAGAACAGTCTTGCACAGTCCTCCAATCCACTTGCCCCAGAGCGGTCGACACTGTTGAGTGCTCGGTCACATCCAATCTCTCTGCTCACCGCTTGGGTGTATCATCAGCTACGCAGCTTTCCACCTCAGTTCTTCTCAACTATTCTCCCATCAATATCTCACCCTGCTCTCTTCTCTGTATTGTTATATCAAACGCAGCCCAGTGGGCGTATTTCAGCACAACCTTGAAGTGTAATCAGGGGCTGACTTTGGTCTGCCGCATCACAGCTAAAGACATTACATAAGCTACCTCACATCATGTTTTATTCAGTCTTGTTCCAGCTTTTGAATTATAATTTCTAACTGGCAGATTAACAGTTTGTGTGTGTACAGTTAGGAGAAAGGTGCGTAAACCATACTGATACAAATGAGCTGTGTACTAACAAGGGTCATTAACCTCATCTCGCTTTTTCCCCACATATGTGAACACACACACACACACACACACACACACACACACACAGACCCTCAGTGTTATGGGCTCGCTGGTGAGCAGCTCTGATAGTGATGAATGAGAGTATTAACAGTGTCAAATTAGCGGCTAGCCACAATAATATGCTGTGTTAATGGGAGTGAAACAAAGATGGTGTGCTCATGAGGGCCAAGCGCGGCAGCTGCCATTTATGTTTACTTATGCTTATTTATGTTGTTTATGTTTCACAATCTGCTAATGGGGAGGAACACATATTATTAGCTCTTAATAAGGTTACTATAAATGGGTTTACACTAGTTCTAAAACATTATGGATTTTATGGTGGTTTTAATATTAGATTGGATGTTCATTGGTGTTTACCTTCACAGATGGAGTTGTTTACAGATAATGCAGTGATGACAGACACATATCTGCTTTTTGTGGGATCACAGAACACTTCTTTACACACTACTTCAGTGTTTTGACCACATTGTGTCGTGACTACAGGAAATACTTGTTTCTGGCTGTCGGCGTTGGTTAAAATTGTATAAGAGGACACCTCAAATGAAAAAAAGGGTCAAAGAAATACTGTAAACTCAGTACTAGTGCTGCATTCGCACCCCATCGGCACAATAGGAAGAACGGGAGCTTAGTGGCCACATGCAGAATTGCAGGTCATGTGATGCACACTGGCTTAAAAATACTTTTTCCTATACACAATTACAAAATGTTGTAAAATGGCTGTAAAATGATGAATCCATTTCTTTCAGAGCATCGCAAAGACCATATAGTGACTTTTTGCACCAGAATTCAAGCCATTTGAGGTTGGTGTAAGTCTTGTATCAGTAATTTTTTATGCCATTTATGGGTGCAGGAGCGAACAGGAAGTAAGAAGGACTCTAGTGAGCATGCTCTACGGGCTCAGAAGCCTGAGAAAGCCTAAAAAATGTTTTCAGATTATGCACTTCTTTAGCAGTTTACAGTATATTGGAATGAATGGGGTGCCATCTTGAAACGTGGTCTTCAGTTCTCTTAATACATCCATGCTTGTTATGACTTGGGAGTGTTGATGCTTACTGCCACTGCTAGCCCTGTAGTCATACTACATGAATAGGAATGTAGCCTAAATTAGCTATTTTTATAACTGTACACGCTTGAAGCAGTTTGTGAACTAATTAAACCACTTATAAACATATGTGTAGGCTTTATAGCTATTTTTATTAGCTTAAATTTAGATTTAACTGCCAGTAATGTGTGGCTTTGCAGTCATTTTGGCACCAGTTTGTGGACCCTCCTGTAGTTTTTTTTGCCACTTAACAGAGAGGTTGTTCATATTTATGGTCTGAACGTGTCAAAAATCTTTGTGCAAGTTCTATTAAACTGCAAGTAACCATAGCAACAATGCTTCTGTGTGATGCTGTCTTACCAGATGATACCTCTTGCTGAAATGGGCCGAACCATGAGTTAAATTGACTACAAACAAACTTTGAAAAATGGATTGTGACGTGAACACAGTCTAATTTGTTTTGAGTGTTTGTGCTAAAAGTATGATAATGCACTCTGAGATGTCCCGATATAGAAAATACTGGACTAAGCATCAGGACACCAGGTGGTGTTATCTCAAATAACAGTGTCGCACAGTAGGGCACAATGTTCCTAAATATGTTAGAAGGAAGTGTTGTTCGATTTAATTTTTATTATAGGCCTTTCTATTTTACTTCAATTCTTCATTTGTATTCACTTTTCAGCAAGTAAAATAGCTGCAAGATACAACTATGCTCCAGTGAACTGTTTCCTGGAAGATTCGAGGTACAAAATGAAATCTAGAGAGATGTCAAAACTGATCTACAGGATCAGACTTTTTTGAAAAGTGCAAGCACTCAGAACCATATTCCTTCACCAAGGCAGTACAGCCTTCTAAAGTTATAGTTTTATTGAACAGAAGTATATAATTCCCCTTCAAGTAAGTGCAGTAGTTCATTATAAAATAATGAAAATGTTCCAGTAAGTATGTCACTGTAACTATAACCATAGGTAGCCATGACATGGTTTTCCCTGGCCACAGTCATATCAGTGACACTGTAGTCACTGCGGATAACAGAAACACATCAAAACAACATCAAATTCAAAACAAGAGAGCAGAAGAGATGACGACTGAAAAGAGAGAAAGAAGAAAGAAAGCGACAGAGAGGAAGCCACAAGACGTGACCCACAAGGATTTTGGTGGTGCGATAAGACCTTGGCTTAATGGTGTCCAACAGCAAGTGTTTCACTGATCACACCTCGGTGTCTTATCTACAGCTCCAGAAGAGAGGAGACATGTATGAGTGTCTGTGTGTATGTGTGTGTGTGTGTGCATGAGAGAGAGAATGAGAGAGAGAGAATAGGCAGACAAACACATAGTCTATATAGAAAGTCTATATGTGTGTGCAGTTAGCAGGTGTTTGTGTCCTTGTGTGTAAAGGAACCGTCCCTCCAATACATTTTATTCATATGCTTTTGTTTTCATATTAGCAGAATGAAGTTTTCTGGAAAATGTAAAGCTGGACTGATTGTCTTTTTGTTTAACATATTAAAGTTTAAATTGTGAAAACAGCATCTGCAAAATTCTGTATTTTTAGCTGGTTACTCCCTCAATATCTGCACATTCAGGTTAACATTTGTTAAGGTTAGGGAAAGATTGCTGTCATGCTTAAATATTAACAATATCCACACAGTACGCTAGTGTTGAAGGCAATAAAGCATCCACCATTTTTTATGAAAAGCTTGGCCTGCAGAGCAGAGCAAGAAGATATCCACTGCCGCAGCAGAATAGAGAGAGCTATGAAATTGAGAAGCCGCTTGCCCCAAAGTGAACCAGACACTTACCAATATAAAGCTTTTATATGGAGACAGTGAACCCTGAGAATGAGCCACTCAAACAGCTGGCTCACAGACAACAGCTGAACCCTTTTTCACCAGCTGCAGCCACTAAACTCAAAGAAGTGTCTGTGATAAACACTCATAGTGGCAAAATGAAATTGAAACTAACAACTAATTCTGAATAAAGATCAACACCTCAATAACACTGATTACTTTAACAAAAGGAACACCTCCAGCATCTACTTACTGCCACCGAAAAGAAAAGTGGCTACACTGAGAACAGAGACTATGGGGGAAAATGGCAGGTAGGACACACATGGATGAGAAGGATTTGTATTGTCTATGGTTAAGTTAAGGCAACAAAAGCAATTTGGTTAAGGTTAGTGAAAGATTGTGGTTTCGGTCAAATTTGAATAAACGTGTTCTCGTGTCTCATGCTTCAGGTCACTGAGAACTTTTTCTGTATTAAACCAAGACAATGATCTTTCCCTAACCTTAACAAAGTGCTGCCAGTGCCTAAACATAACCATAAAAAAAGATGAATAATGCTGTAGTTGCTATGAGCAGAAATTGTATTGCAAGATTGATTGATTTTTTGGAGGAGAAAGGAATTTGTTGACTGATACGTTCAGCATCAAACTTTTTGCAACTTGCCAGTTATGTTAATTTCCTAATTTCGTTACTAGAGGAAGTAATCTGGGTGGCATTACGTTTCCTTCAACACACATTTGCTGTTGAAAATTAGTTGTCTATAAACGTAATTTCTATGAGACAGGTTTGACATATCAGACAATAGATTTTTCTGAAATTAAACCAGCACTAATAGCCACACGCAGTTAGAGTGAAAATTATTAGCGTCTTCAGAGAGTTGGTGGTAGCTAAGTGCATTTATAAGGGGTGTCACGCTCAGACTTTCCAGTGACCATGGCAGCAGTGATTGTAGCCAGGCGAAGGCATCAGCATGCCATGCTATCAGCGGCTGCAATTCGTTCTTTTTTAATTCGCTCCTCAGTATTTTAAAGACGACTTTATGCCTCTGACTGCAAACTGCGAAATTAAGGTCCGGAAGTTGTGAGGATGAATATACTGTGTGTGCATAGAATTTCCTTCATTATATACATGTGTATGAAAGCAGGATAGTGATTCAGTAGACAAACTATGCCACCAACCAGCCTGAATTTAGTGTCTGTAACACCATTTGTTTGTGTGCTGTGACATTAAAGGCCCCTGACAATACATACATTGTTTATCCCAGCGTACCGCTTGCTCCATCATAGACAGAAAAACAGACATCTCAAGGTTGCTCTTGCCAAGAAGATCATGACAATTACCTTGGGATAAACTGTTATATCCTAAAATCTCAATTTAAGGCTGCAGACCACTCCATTTTGTGAGTCATTTTATTTGGACATTTATCTTATGTCTATGAATAATCACAGATGGATTAACAGCACTTGGCAATGGCACTGGCAGTCTGCGGAAATGTGCCAGTCCAAGGAGGAGAGTACAGGCATTTTGTGTTATACATACAGAACAGTAATACTATTGTTCGAGTTGAAGATTGGCACTTTTAATAAACAAGGAACACAGTAACATGCTGGAGAGACTTAGGCTGAAATCGGTATTGTTTCAAAGCTACTTTGCATGAAATTACCATCATTTATTAGCAGGGGTTGCTTGTCACGCCTCTGTTACTTGAATGGGTGCTGAGAACAAGCTTTCTAAATAGACAGAGCCAGTCCAAGCTGTGTTGTAGTTTTCAGTGTTCTAATCCCCCAGGCCCACTGAACTATCCATGGTGCCATATTTTTTAGAAAACCCAAGTGAGAATTGGTGCACAATGTGAAAGTGGAACACACTGAAACATTTAATCCTAAGTGTTGGGTTATATACTATTATATGTTGGACATGTAGGCAGCCTATGCAACACTAGCTAAGATAAGTAAATTATTTTGTTGATGCAGCATAGCATCAGCTTACCAGTGACGCAACGTGTTTACTTAAGGAATGAAATACACAGATTAAACTTTATAATGTAAACCATAAAAAATAACCCCAAAAGAACACAACAAAAACACAGAAGAATTCTTAGGCAGGCAATGTCAAATTGGTTTTGGGCTCCAGACTACATTGATTTACATTTAAATGTCTCATCCTCAGTTTTGGCTATTTTTTGTTCATGTAACTTCAGCTGAAGGACAGCCTTGTTAGAAACTCTGACCCTCAGGCTTTGGCCAGCCTTTTAAAACCCAGTGGATAAAGACAAAAACATAAAACATAAAAACAAGCCTGCTTGTTGGTGTTTACATATTGCATGCAATGATAGGCAGATTCATCTTCAATGGGCATATGCAGACTGCTGGGCTGTTGCTCACTGTTTAACACTTGTGGACAGGACCCAAAAGCAAATTCAGCAGGCAGGACAGGTGAGGTCAAAAGACTCTTTACTCATACGTCCTTTGGGGTTGCATAAAGCAACAGAATCTGGCAAGCTATCCATGGAGAAATCAGCATGCAGGCTGAATATCAGTAATGGCAGAGAGGCAAGTAACCCAGCCTGCACCTGTGTGTAGTAGAACACTAATGAGCTGATGAAAAGACAGACAGGTGCTCAGGCAGGTAGTGATCGCAGCAGCAGCCAGGTGCCCTGCAGTGGTGGGCAACTTCATCAGTTTTTTGCGGGCAGTTAATTTGATATAAAATAAGAGCCTCATACTTAAGTGTTTGTTTCTATATCATATTATTAGTAACGTTATTTGACCAAATCTGATGACATGAAGAACTAGATGTGGTGCTTGCTGCTATGTGCGTGGAAACGTATGTTTCTTATGTTTTGTTTTTTTTTGTTTTTTTTGGGGGGGGGTGTTTCTCACCTACATTTTACTGCAATTGTTTTAACATTAAAATGGTATAGCTTACAGACTTAGTCTACCAAAGTCTGCTTGTCCTCATACATGTGCAGATTTCACAGTGGGACAGCCTTGAGACCTCATGGACATATTGGGAATGTGTGCCACGGTCTGTGAAACCTTATGGGTGCACACTGGAACTGGGCCATTAAGAGACCAACACATTTGAGCCAGAGGGTTGAAAGAAAGATGGGATATGTCACACTGTGAAGCTGCTGGTGGTCAACTTCTGCAGGCTGCTGATTGTGGAGCTGTGGGTTGTCTTTAAGTCTTGTAAAGGAAATCAATCGCAAAAGCAGACTGGTGGGGGTAAGTAAAAGAAGGTCAGGTAAAATAACCACGCACTCATTTAGCTTCACTGCACTTAGAGTTTGTCTTAGGCTGTGTTTTTTGGCCCCACTGTCTTTCTTATCAACAGCACCTGTTCAATGACTGAACACACTGCTGTGTGTGACTTGAACCCCGTCTGTAAAATAAATGCCACTGAATTGAACAATCTTAAAGGAAACACAGAAGTTAGGGTTAGGGTTAGAAGAAGTTCTCAATTCAGTAAATCAAAAAGAAATCATAAGGTGCTCTTGAGTTTAAAAAAATGTATCAAAAAAGAAACATGCACTTTGTTATATCAAGGATGAAATGCTTTTTTTTTTTAAAAGTCGCATATGTAATCTTCATCCCAGACAGAACTATGTCAGTAAACGATGTTTCTAGTCTTCCTCTCTATCAATCTGTTATCCAGAAACATAAGGATACCAAAGAGGCTATTCAAAATACTACACTACTGCTGCTTCTTTTTCCTACTGGGGTTTTTTGAAACAGCTTTAGCACCTTATTGCCACTTTCTGGACTGGAATGTGTCCCACCAAGATTTGCAGGGCAGGAGACCAGAACAGATTTCTTTTTCTGGCTCACGCAGACGCTCGCTCATGGCTAAGTGTAAATGAAAGCGTATCGGATAAAATCTGATTTGAAACACATCAATTGGTGCCATAATTGGTACTTTTCACCACCTCTAATGTTCAGCCAGATGTGGTGCTATGAGATGATCTAGATTTTTAGTTCTGATGTAGTATTTCTGTTTGGTATTTTTGTTCACTCAATCTGTCATTCAGATGTCTCTTGGTGCGTCCAGTGTAACAACATTCACAAGGACAGTTTAGATGATTAAAAAAAAAAAAAAAATACATTTGAAGCTTAATTTGTTTGTCTGTTGCTTCACAGTGACTCTCAGCTCATGAGTGTAGTCTGACTGGATACCAATAAGCAGCATGCTGTGGTTGGTGTATTGTTGAGCCACACCACCAACTGCTGCAATTTCTAAGCCACTTGTGTTTGCTGGTAGGACACCAACAGTCAATATAATGTGTACCAACAATCAATGGACTACCAGGGCCATAGCAGTAAGAAGTTATGCTAGCAGTTTATTTATAGAAGCGTGATATTAGCCTGTCAGCTGCCTCTTCACCTTGACAGCTGTCCCGAGTCTGTTCTGTGCTTTTAGAGTTCACCAAACAGACTGTCAGTTATTTGAAACATTTGGATGTTTAAACAAATGTGTGCCGTCTGTGGAGCAAATTCGTGCAACACCTTTTCTCCTCCCTCTCACACATTTCACTTAATTGGATTTCCTTCTTTTCCTCCTTAAGCAATTTGTCAGCGTGAAGGCTTTCAACAGTATAATTGTATAGACGAAAGCAGCCGGGCTCTGTGCTCATAGAGGAGGATTGATATCCATGTGAGTCATTTTCTATTTACTGTCAGGTTCTGGGCTGAGAAGTCAGCAGATGTCTAGTTTGTGTACAGTGACAGGCAGGGGGGGGAGCTAGGAGGGAAGGAAGAGGGGAAAAAATGGGAGACAATATGGTGGTAGGATGAATGACAAACGGGACTGAGGGCAGAGCAGAGAAAATTTGAAGGAAAACTGAGGAGATAAAAATAAAGAACAAAGAAAAGATGAACTACAAGTTGAAAGAGGACTGGGAGAATATCAGAAGCAGGCGACATAGTGAACAGGGAGGAAACAGACACCATGTCCCAATTCAGGGGCTGGATCCTCCGAAGTCGGCATTTCTTGGCTGAATACGCAGTAACAAGCTGAATGCTCCTTCAAATGCAGCTCAGAATTGCAGCCCTCTTTTGTCTGTCCTTTGCCACCCCATCCATATAATAGTGCACTAATCAATTGTTACATGGAGCATTCAGGAATGCATTGAGGATGGTTAAGCAGTTTTATTAAAGTATTCAAACATTAACCAAACCTTTAAGTTGAGTATGACCCATCAGTGAGATTAGTGTTTGTGTGTAACGGGCGAGGAAGCAAAGAGAAAATGAAGAAAGTAATCAAACTTAGACATGGCAAAAACACAGAAAAGAACAATGCTGAAGAGAAGCGAGAGGGAGATTTGTACAAGAGGGCGTGCAGTCAGCCAGTTAGGAGAGAGAAAACGGAGAGGTATCATGGGTTTCTATGGTGTCCACAGGTGATTCCTGTAAGGTGGAACTAGAAGTACAACATGTAGATGGGCCTTTTCCACAGCAGACATTTTGACTTGGCATAGCAGGAAAAGCACAGGTGTTAGCAATAACATTAACAATAGCACCAAGTGCAGTAAGCCATGATAATGTGGTAGTGAGCCAGCATGAACACAGACCCTGAAACTGAAGCAGCTAAATGGAATTCAGTTATTAATTGTATTTACACCTGTGCATTTCCTACTGTGACAAGTCAACATACCTTCTGTGAAAAAGGCCCATCAAATACTAAAACTTACTGATCATTTTTGCCAAGCATAAACTCCACTGTTGTTCTTCTTATGTGCCTTTTATACGCTATGTAAATTTAAATGACACAAAGATTAAATTTATATATATTTAAACAATATTTGACTCTGAAAATGGATGACCTCCACCCGAATACACCATTAATTATCTTGGTCTTTGGGAAGCTAGACCAACATCTGAGGTGGAGGAGGAACTAGTTCTCTGAAGGACTCACCGTTGTGGGCCACACATCTTTATATGGATTAAGTCACTGAAATGGGGCACAACCAATAATTTGTCATTTCTGCCTAAGGACTGGTTCAGACAGTTTTTTTTGGCACATCCAGATTGTATCCAGATTGATTTGAGAAAGTCTGGAGAGCAAAAAAAAACACCTGAAATGCAATTTTTGCAAATCGAATCCAGGCCACATTTGGAGGTGGTTTGAAATGTGATTCCTTGTTTTGTTCTTTGCAGGTAGTCTTTACGCAAACGCTGCTGTTTGCCGTTCCAGATATATGATGATAATATTGAGTCTAACTTTTTGAAATTGTACTGGGTATAAATACTGTATCCCAGGTACTGGTCTGTAAAAGTCTTTGTTACTGTAACTCCAAGGTAAGTAAAACTGTCCGTAGTTATTTTAAAAGGTAAACTGATGTTCTCAAGTGTTAATGGCAACAGCTCACTTTTATTTGTAACCTGAGATCTCCCCAAACCGTTGTAGCAGATCAAGGATTAAAAGGAATCGCAGTCTCAGAGACATGTAAAGAAGGAGATCGTGATTCCAATCGGATTTCTACAGATGTGTCTCAGTCCGGATGCTCTGGCCACTAAAGTCGGACTTCAAAGTGTCTTTTGCGTCACTTGCGACGCAACATCAAATCCAGAATGACGGAAGCGCATCAGAGCGGCTGTATACCTGTACACCAGACAAACTCAGTGACGGAGGAGTTCTGCACCGTGATTTGACAGCACCATTGTTTGGAGGGAGAGCTGATGGATCTCCATTTCTCGTGCTTCCGCGCTGAAAAGCCGCGTCACCAGCGTACATAGTTACTGATGCGTATGTGGTTACCACAGCAACCCATGCCGATAGGTTGGTAACGTCTGGACACACAAATTCGATCTGATCACTTGCAAATAACAGTGCGGACAGTCTGTCTTAAAGAGCTGACTTGAGAAACAAATCTGGTTTGCCTGCAGTCTGAACGAAGCCAAAATGCCTGATGGGTCCCAGGTGTAACTCAAGGGTCCAGTCTGGCTTGGCTGATATGGTGTTATTTATTTAGGCTTGATTGGATAGGGCTCCTATTATGTGATTCATTTGGACATATGGATGGCTCAGCCAGTGGAGGTGAAAAACTGCCAACTTGCAAGCTGCTAACTCCACCAGTATCAGTTACAGATAGCAGCTTTATTAAACTGGAATGTATTTATATCTTATATTAGCAAAAATAGCAGCCACTAGGTTTAGGTTTTTATTTCATTTCAGTTCAGACTTGATGGAAATGTCATAGCTTCAGTTCATCACTGCACTTTTTCACACTGACATTTCTGCACTTGGCTTTTAAATGACACTCAGCTTTGGTGACAGGTGACCCACTCAGACTGGACCGTCTCGGACTGTCTGGTGGTTGAATTTTGGGATCTCTGTGATTGAGAAGTAGAATAGTCAAGAGCTTGATGGCTTGATGTTCTGTGTGAAAATGAAGCATCAAGATCAAGACTATATATTGATGTACATGTACATTAACACTTCTGTGTCATCAAGTAGTTTCATTACATTCTTTGTAAGTTGTCTGAAGATATCTGCTGCTCTGCATCTCTGACTTATTCCCAGACCTACTCAGCATAGGCCTACTAAAGACACACCCAAACAGAGAACGAATGAGCCAGAAAGGAGGCAGAAAAGAGGAAGAGAGGAAGAGTGACTGGAGGAAGATCTTAATTAAGATTAGGCCAGAGTCACTGCTGTGTGTCACCAGCTGGCTCTGTGTATCCTCTACATGACTTCATCTATTTCTTCTCTTCTTCCTCCTCCTGTTTCTTCCATCAGTCCTTCCTTCCTTCTTTCATTCTGTCCTCCTTCCCACTTCCTGATTTCCCCCCCCCCCCACAGATTGTCTCATTGAGATTGAGATGGCTTTAATGAGGACATTTGAGAGCAAACACAAAAAAAGATCCTGAACAATTCAAGATTTCTTCAGCAGTCAGATAGAAAACATAAAACCTAAAAAACACTAAACAGGTTTGACCTTTCTATCTCTCTCCAAATACAAAAAACAAAAAACCTTACCCTAATAATAGACCTAACTCTACCCCTTAAGTCTTACCCTAGCACTAAACCAAATCCCTAACCCAACAATAAATTGGTCAAACTAAGGACACACACACAGAGTGACTAGTGTGTGTGCATGTGTCCCCAAACTTTACCCAATCACATCCCTCTGCTGCACCTGAGAGAACATCACATTGGCTTCATGGTGTTAAAAACCAAAACTTGTTATACTGTCCCCCTTCGTTATTTTGACATGCACAGAGGAACACTGTGGGGGAAGAACACACACACATGCACATTGCACACATTCAGTACACAGTGCTGTCATTGCTCTCTGCAGGGCAACAAAGAGAGAATGAGCAAGCGGGTGAGTGACAAAGTGAGAGAAAAAGAAGGATTTTAGGAAATTTAAAAAGTGCTCATGATTTGTATATTGGAAAAGGGCTGCTAGCAAATCATGTTTGTAGTTGATTTCTTGCTTGATTCAACTTAAGTAAAAAATTATGGATGTTAGTTTGATTGAATTATTTCTGTTTTTTGACACAATAGGATGAATAAAAGACAAAAAAGAGCAAAATAACACAAATTTTGGTTCTCAGGTAATAGCTAAAACACAAAAAAAGCCAGAAATATTGAATTAAGCCAGACTTTGTTTTACTCCTATGAAAAATGAGTTAGAGAGAAGACTAATTGTAGGTGTAAAAACCTTCAGACTACCTCATAATTAAAAGCAGATATTCTATTTTAACAAACAATGGCACCTGCTGACTGACAAAAAAAGAAGAAAAAAGTCTCAATAGATCTCACAATAGACATTTTGACTCATCAAATACAGGTGCTACTAATATCAATAACGACATGTTCCATCATCAAGGTCCTTGTATATTCTGCATGCTGGCTCACTGACATGGCTTACTGGGATTACTTGAGTAAGCCCTCTGAGACAAATTTGTGATTTGGTGCTATATAAATAAACTGACTTAAATGGAACAGAGCCATAGCTGATGTCATTAGTTACACCTGTGCTTTTCCTAAGACAAGTCAAAATGTCAGCTGTGAAAAATGTATTTACCTTTTGGTAACAATGGTGTAGGGTAAGAAATGAGAAGGCCAACTTTTTGAAGACCAAAAGCTGTTTTTTAGTGTTTTTACTTTTGCAGATTAACTCATCATTGAATGTTATCAGTATCATAGAAGAATAAAAGATTGGACTTTTCTGCAAGAATAAAGAGAGACGTGAAGCTGTAACTCAGTCGACCATGTTTATAGGAAGACATTTTGGCATGTCATACTGCAAGCACAGGTAAAATTAATTGCATTTCATGTATGTGCGCCAGTTCCAGGCTCGTTGGCATGGCTTAGTGCCATACTTAGATGGATTGGAGCCATCATTAATGTTACTAGTCACACCTGTGCTTTTACTGCTACCGCAAGTCAAAAGGTCTATTTAGTTTGAAAAGAGTTTTCATTTTGCCAGTCATCGCACATTAGTTTTACTGAAGACTTTCAGTAATTAGCCAGTGAACTTCAGAAGTGTGACTATTTGTAAGATATGTCTTTATGAAACCAGTCCCCATATGGGTTCATTTTGAAATAATCTGCAAGGTGTGTATTTTTTGTTTATCCAGCATTTTGTATAGACGTTTCTTGATGAGCTGTGACTGCTGTGGTGTCCCAGAGATCTCTTTGCAATTAAACACAATTTTTCTGTTGGCTCTGTCCTTAAAGAACTACTCAGATCTTCAACTGTTTTGGCTGACCAAACCTCCGGTGCTGCCACCTGAATTGTTAAACTCCTCTTTAAACCGCTTTCTGTGCAGCCGAATTTTCCTTAAAAGCAGCAAATGCTAAGTATACATTTCCTGAATAACAACTGACATTTATTTATATGAAAATGACAAGGATTATTGCATACATTAAAGTAATGATATCTTATTACTTTAACACATTTTGGATACACTTACCACAGTTGTGGTCTAAGTGCTGTTTAGTTGCCTTTGTCCTCCATGGAAACCTCAGTTCAGAAACAGTACGCTCTCGTCTCTCATTAACTTCTCTCTCTCTCTCTCTGTTTCTCTACATGTCACTTCAATTTTATCTCTCTCCTCACTGTTTCCCTTTTTTAAAATATTCTACACACAAAAAATCTGCACTTCCTGTTCCTTCACTTTACCCTCTACCAGTCCTCATTACCACACATCCAAAAATACTTTACAGGTACTGAGTGACAATTTTGCACAGCCCTTTATATCTGCTAAAAATGAAAAGAAATGGGAGAAGGAAAGCAGTGTGTTGTTTCTTTTTTCTTTCTTTTGTTCTCAATGTCAACCCATCCCTCCGTCCTCACACTTTCTCCTCTTCCACACGTCTCTCTGTGCTCATTCTCAATTCAACCTTTGACTTTTCCCTCCCCTAATCTTCTCTTGGGCCTGTCTGCCAGTACTCAACACCTTCACACCTGTCTCAGACACTGTGTTTTGAATGAACAAGGCCTTGGTTACCTACAGTATGAGAAAATGTCTGCTTATAGAAAAAGGCTGGATAATGACCTTGCTCACTCCGCCTCTCCTCAAAGCTGCTAAAACGACCGCTTATAAAAGCAAAAAACCAAACCAAAGATGCTGTTTCTTTCCCAGGAACATTATAGGTGATTTGCTCTACTCTCCTTGGTTCTTGAAACGTCATTAAACGTAGATAAATTGCAGGTATACAGTAAATTAATTCTGTGATTTAGCAGTTGATCGAAAATAGAAGCCTTCATACATTTCAAGACACAGGAAAGATCTGAGGTTGATTTTTTTACATCACAGTTAAGCACTGCCATGGTTAAAATAAAATGACCAGGTTTGGGTTTGTATTGATCACTAAATTTGTTTGCTCAGGAAGACAGCAATGTATTCTGTCATTTAACAAGCTTGTCATCTTTTCGCAATCAGCACACGGACTTAGTTTTATTTTTTACTTTTCTCGAGGAATAATACAAGTATCAACTGTAGTAAACAGCGTGAAGTTGGTAAGCTGTGCCAACATGAAATAGAACATGCTGTATTAAAGAAATAAATACCTATATATTAATATTCGTAGAAGATACAATGCTTACATAAAAAGCAACAACACAAGCTGTGTGTAGGGCCTTATGTTCAAATGGTCTGATTTGAAAACATTTTTAGTTTGGGTGTGATAAACAGCATGCTTTTTGAAGAATACTGACTGTAAATCAGCCAGTTTGTGCAAACTGAGACAAGTGAGTCAGACTCACGACCACTGAGTTATGGCAATTTTAGGAGCTGTAAAGCCTCCTAAAGACAGAATACCATTATATTGTGCAGGATTGGTTGGAGGTCATACCCTGCTTGTGTCATCTCAGTTTGGTTGCAGCTGATTAATGTGTCGAAGAAATATGGCAATTCAAGAATATAAAAAAACAATAATTCTTTTCAGAGCCACTTAAATATATGATGCGTTTCACCAGATGTCCACCAAAATCAGAGACAGAACCAAAAACACAAGGTAATATTGACTACACTAGGGTTGCAGGGATTCTTGTGTTTCACTGCTTACTGAAGTCGATTTAGTGACTAAACCATAACTAGAAGATTGGAGGTCACACCTGTGCTTGGTCACGGTGTTACAAACATCAATTTGCCTAGTAAGTATACAATACAAAAAAAGGTTTATCCCTTAATTATGGGTTTTAACATAGCATAAAGATAATAGAAAGAAAATGCAGCCATGCTTCTGCTTCATAAATAACAGTTAATAGAGTTTTATGGTAGGAAATAGAATAACTCTTTCACATGTGGGAAAATAAATTCAGTCAGGCTAAACCAACCCTTTTAATTCATATTTTTTATAAACTTACAATCATTTTCCTATTGTATTAAATATTAATACACATGATTTTCTAAATTAATAATATGGCATACAAGTAAGAAAAAACAAGAACTTTTGTTTCATTGGAGGTGTCAGCAGATGGTCGAAGGTCACATACGCACTAAGTGAAGCACTTCTCCTTCTGGATTATTGGCTGTAGTTTTAACAGCTAACTTCACTTTAGTCTGTCCACTCTTCTTTTTTCTGTGCAAGTGTCAAGTCAAGCAAGGATACCACCAAATGTTCCTGTCATGGTGACTGTAAGTAAAAGATGAATCCAAGTAACTTTCAAAACACTTGAATGATCTCTTGGGGTCTGTATCCTCATACGCCCTGTGTGTTGTTTGTGTTTTGCTGTGTATTGGTCAAGGAGACGGTGTAGAGTTTTCAGGGGTGATAAATGGGTGTCAAAGTTTTTATACTTTTGACTAGACAAAAACACCTCTTACCTAACCTCTTTCACAACATTCAGGACCTCCGACAGAGATGTCAGGGCCTCTGTATTTATTAAATAAAAATAAGAGAAAATGTTTCCAGACAAAATTCACTGCAGGAGGATGGTAATGGAATCTGCCTTCTCATGCAAAGGCTTCATACTACTCAAGCACCAAATACAAGAGTCTAAAAGAAATTGACCTCATTAAGGAGTTTAGAAAAATTTCAGCTCACCATCCCTCATTGATTCCTTACAAATCTGTGCATCGGGGGAGTCATTTTCTAAAATTTGTTCTGTCATTCCAGCAACATTTCTCAAATCAACAGCCTCTTGTGTTCCATCTACTTTACTAGATCATATTCATCTCCAACCCTAGAGTCCCTATGAAATAAAAAGTGTAATATACTGTATTAGGATTTCAAATGTTCTCTGAAACTCTTTCAATCAGGCTGGTTTAGGATTTGAACTGTCACAGTGCCTGGAAATTAAACCCACTACTGAATGAATAATATGAGCCCTATGAATCATCATGGCTCCACAGTCCCTGTTACTCTCATTCTGACTACTAAACTATGACGAGCAGGTGCCATGTTATTGCCTGGCAGATCTTGAGGCTCACTAATGGCAGGTGGGAGGTGCAGCCATGGATTTATTATGAAAACTAGTCCATAATGACGCCTACTCATATATGTTGCTTCCGTGTGGCTGACTACATCACTGTGTGGATATATTTGTGTCTCAAACTAATAACTCGTGCACACAAATCATTAAAGTTAAACAATATTGTTAACATTTTCACATCTGTACAAGGGAAGTCAAAAACAATGAAACATTATTTAAAGTATAGCCACATATCTCTGTACAGAAAATATAAACTGCATTAAATACAAGCTGCTGATTTAGATTAGAGTGCAAGACCTGGCCATTTTGGCTGTTTATTTTGCACTGCATTAGGCTACAAAGGTACAGGCATACTGTATAGTAATCGCGGTTGGCTTTTTGCAGCAGCCTGATTTCTTAAACATCAGGCAAATGAGAGTTTCTGTAATGGGGGTAGATGCCCCTGCTAGATTTCTCCCAGAAAAGCTGATTTCTTTTGTCATTTATATGTGTAACCAGTTTCTAATTTTGCATAAACATTTGTATTTTATATTTAAAATTCAGATACATTGGCAAGCTGTATCCTTAGTACAGACTGTCCCCACTACTACAATTCTACAAAAAAATAAGCAATGCTTCCAAAATCTGGTTGGCGGTGGGGTACAAATCTGATTACCTACCTGCTGGCTGCATGTATACACGGATTACTAGGTTCCTACAGTGCATGTAAATGGGCTTCATTTCCTGCAAAACCTCTTATTTGAGGAACCTGGTTTATTATGTGCATGTAAATGTACAGTGTAAAAGAAAAGAGTGCCATGAGCATAAATGCATACTTATGTAATGAATGAATGAATTCGGTATTTATAGGCCCCTCAATATGAAAACACAGCTGCTAACGACTCCCTAATTGATCGGAGTAGCTACAACAACCTCATTCCTCAGAGAAAATGAGTGGAAGAAGATTTTAACTGCCTTTCACCTGCCAGTTGAGAAAACTAGCTTGTATGTTTAAAAGTTTGATAGAGTCTAGAACTTGAGGACAGAAGTTTGAAGTGTAAATTACCCAGTGGAGTAGTGTGAACTACATGGCCGGTGTGAGAACTGTATCCATGGTGACTGCACTCCACCAAGCAGCAGCACCTAGGCGATGATTGAATTGCTGCTTAGTCTGTAGGCGCCTTTAGGGAGCATGGTGAGCACCTCTGACAGCTAATTTTGGTGGTTCAAATGAACGTATTTGACATATGAACGGGGGTAACTGCACCTTCAAATTCAGCTTGAACCGTCTCTCCCAACATATTGCAACTGCAAACAACTGTAGGAAGCATACCTTGTCGCTACATAGTGTGTGAGGTGGGACACGGGGGAGACTGACTGACCAGCGATGTAGAACTGGTAGTCAGAGCCAGCCGTGAGATGCTACTGTCAGACTCTGTTTCGCTGCTGGAAAGACAGTTTGGTGGAGTTTTGACAGTCACTAGAAGCACATTTATGGCACTTTGTTACCCCTTTACCACCAATATGGAACGGGTTCCGTTCTAGTTTGCGCATCCAATTTTGAACCATTCAGAGCATTTCGACCAAAAATAAATTGGTTCGGAACCCAAAAAGTTGGTTCCCAGCTGGAACCAAATAATAGCAGGTTGTCCTTGACCTGAAGTGCGAACCGTGACGACATCAGTGGGCGTGTCATATTCTACAGGTTGGAAAGAGAGGATGGAGAAGACATCAATGGTCTCTGGTCTACTATGGTAACAGTCTTAAACATCTTCTTATCATTAATAGTTGGTCCAAAAACAAATTTCTGTAATAACAGAACAAAAGCTCGCAGCTAATCGATGTGATCCGCCATCTTGCTCCTACTGCTGAATTATGTTGTGCATTGTGCAACGCCCTCCATTGATGACGCATCCTTGATCACAATGGTTCTGCTCAAAACTGGTGGAAATGCAGGCTGGTTCGCTTGATAGCACCAAGGTTCCAAGAATCCTCAACGGCATGAGAGTCACTGTGTGGGTACCTACAAGAGGCTCTTTTATTGCTGTTTTATTGCAGTTAACGTTACTGTTCATCAGCCCTAAATATATTTTTAAGCTCTGAATATAGCACAGGTATCTGCAGGCCATGTGTTGTGTTTACTGCCACCGCAGAGGAATAAATGTCATTCATGTACAATGTCATCAGTCTTGCTATTGCTAGCACAACCAGCAGCTATCTGTGAAAGGCACAAACTGGGGCTACAGTTAGCCAGTGCTTTGCTTTTTATACTACCACAGTCGGGGTGGGGGGTCTATAGACTCCTCAGCCAGTCCACTATTACCTGCCTTCTGTGTAATTGCTTCTCTCATTCATCACTGGAGTATCTGCAGTTATTGGCTATTAATCTCGACCTCTGATATCTGCACATATTTATAAAAAGTCTGTCACACAAGCTTTGCTGCATCACCTCCATCTTGTCAGACTTCACCAAAGTTACATCAGGCACACAAGAAGAACACCGACTTAAGACCGAAGTCTTAACCCTCCCGGGGGGTTCCTCAAGGGCACATTATGAAATCTTTATGCAAGTCTAATGAATTGTTAATTAAAAGAAACAACAATTATACCAAGAGGTGGACTATGTTTTTTCTTGATTGACACCAGAATATTTATAGTCCCCATGGATTTTGTGAATATAAATACAAAGAAATCTGAAAAGAAACTGCTGAAAATCTCAATCATGTTTTAAAAACTGTAAATGAATAGAGAAAACTTTTTGTGTGGTTAAAGTGTGCTTAACAGGTATGAGTTGAGTGACTATGATTTTAAGAGTTCTCATATATAAGGATGAATAACCCTCATTTATTTTCATTGTATTTATATGATGTTACCTGTTTTGTATTTACTGATGTATCATTGCTATATATAGAGGATAGAAAACAAAGAGAGACAAGACAGAGTAGAAGGAAAGGAGAAAAAAATAGGAGAAAGTGGAGAAGAAAATGAGAGAAAAACTGGAGAAAGAAGCAAAGGAAAAGAGAGAAAGGCTGATACCATCTAAAGGGAGGCTCAGTGGTTAGCAGCACTGACACCTCACAGCTGGAGGGTTCGGGGTTTTTGTGCATGTTCTCTGTGTGTCTGTGTGGGTTTACTCTGAGGGAGGAATATTCATCAAACCACACAATTGGAAATAAAGTATTATTATTATTATTATTTTAGAATACACAGCTGCAGCAAAAGCTTAATACTGACAAAGTAAATTAATGGCAAACATTCCTTTTCAATCAAATTTGCATGGTTAACCCACTGAGAGTGAATATTCCAACTCCAAAATGAATGCTAATGTTGCTGGATGTGTTCATAGGCAATTGTTTGCAGTTTGCCATAACAACTTTACAAGGTGATAATATGTGGTAATATGTCGTGTTTTCAGTGTGTTCTGCTCTCCTCAGGTGGCCCAAAAAAGAAAAAGTGGATACAGCTTTAGCACTTTCTCACTCACAATTTGGATGGACTGACCTTTTAAGAAAGCTAGATACAATATGGCAGAGTACCCATTTGGTACCTGGACAACTAACTAACTAAATAACTATAAAAACTGAATAAAATAAGGGGGGGGCAATAAACCCAAATGAACCCACTGTGAAAACTGTCACGTGTTCCCTGTGGGGGGTGGGAGTCTGTTATCATCACCGTCTGCTCTCCCACTGTGCTGAGCTTTAAGCGGGGGAGTGGCAACAACCGAGCCAAGATAACAAATACTGTATCAACCCTGTATATACTGTGTTCAGGAATTCAGTTCGGTTATAAATCCGTGAGCTGGCTGAGAAAAATGTACAAATGTAAATATTTGTTTGTCTGTATGGACTGTTGTGCCAAGCACGGAAAACAAAGAGACAGAATAAAGAAATGGATGAGTGAGGGGTGAAAGAAAATACTGTTTTTTCTCTCGTGTGTCAGTGGACTGCCTTGCCAAATCGATTCATAATGTGCTCAATGAAACTTAGCTTGGTGGAGATGTTAAAAAACCCAGCAGAGAATGATGATCAGTGCGAGTAGCATCTTAAACTAATTGTTAATTCATCTACAGAGAATGAAAAACGGGAGAGAAAAACAACAGAGCACAGATGAGCATCTCCTTTGTGCACACAAAAATCTCACACAGAGATTAGAAACCAAAGCCAACAGAAGCACAGCAGATGCAGTAAACAGTCACAGACAAAGAAGAGGCTGCACTCAAAGCAACATTTTGTTATTATTGTGGATATTATATCAATCGTTAATGATTCCTCTATTCTTTTTTTCCAATATACAGTAAAACTAACAGTGGCCAAGAAAAAGTAATTTTTCCTGTCAAGTTGTGGCTAGTTTGAACCATTCCAGCAACGTCCAGTTTTATACATGCAGTATGCTGTTATACAACGGGTGATTTGTGCATAGAAGATCCAGTTTCATGGTTTTATGAACATGATTAAGCAATACATTTTTTACATATGCAAGCTGAAGGAGCCGTATGCTGCTCACAAAGTTAGAAATGGCACAGAGGATTTAATACTTTGACCTCAGCTTATAAGGTCAGCAGCGTTACATTTGTGTCTTTACTGTTTATCTGCACAAAGTTTAATAGTTTTGATTTGTCCAGTTCCGCCAGTTGTGGCACGGTGAGGCAGCTGAAGAAGAGGCAACAGTCGTAAGAGCTATAAAGCCAAAAACGTATTCAGAAGAAGCTGCTGCTGCTGGAAATGTAAGGTTTTTTTTCTGGGAAAATGGTTCTTGAAACCTGGTGTTTAAATGAGGTATACACAAAGAATGCATGTGGCACTTTCTGGTATTCATATAAAACAAATGTGCTGTAACTGAGAGGATGCTTTATGTCATGCAAACTCAGGCTTAAAATGTGTTTAGTAAAGCAGTGGGGCATTAAGAACAGTAATGCTAAGGAGCGAATTTGGGCAACTGAGCTTTAATATTTTTCAGTTTCAACAGATGTCCAGAGAAGTTAATTAGTTAAACAAGCTTAATGGAAAATAGCTTCATGTTAAATGATGCCTGGTGTAAAATATGACATTTTGCACCCTGAAATAAAATGCACTCCAGCACAGCTGTATGATTTAAATTGCCTGACCTTGATGTGTGATATCTGCATTTTTACACATGCAGTTCTGTGTTGATTTGATGCACCAGGTGGCATTCTTGAAGCTCTCCCTTTCTCTCAACCCTCTGGACACTTCTTCCTTTGGAGATAGTTGATAATTGTTATATGTCTCACTTTCTGAATGAGATATGATTTCTTTTTAAATTTCAGTGGGAAAATTTAGGAGAAGCTACTGTCAGACTGCGTTTCGCCGCTGGAAAGACAGAGAGTCTGGTGGAGCTTTGACAGTCACTAGAAGCACATTTATGGCACTTTGTTACCCCTTTACCACCAAGAGAGAAAAACAATGAGAAAAACATTTGTGAATCAGGCCCAGTGTCACCTACCTACGGAGGCTTATGCATCTTCCCATGGGTGCTGGAGACATCACTCAGCGGTAAAGAGTGGCACATGTGGCACACAGTTTACACATTTTCAAATATAAATGTCCCAAATAATTACCATAGTTGACCTTGGACTATATAGCTTCTGTTTGTTGTCACATTATCACATTTTCAGGGGATAAATTCTTCAATTTACAACTCAAGAGTAATCTGGTTTGAGGATTTGCTCTCCTACCCCCTCTATAGGCCTCTTAACAACCTGTAAAGCCAATAAAATCTGAAAAGTAGATGAGTTCCTGATTGGGACTGCAGCAGCCAACAATTAAGAAGTAGGTAAAAACTTCACAATGTCTACTTATTCTTTGTCATGTACTTCAGCTGCTGCAGATGAATGTCTAAGGTGTAGGCCTTATTGGATATGATCCAAATAACAAGTACCAGGTTTTACATGACAAACGTCACTATTCACGCTGAAGAATACCACCGATGAGGCACAGGTATGGTGAAAGGTGTGGACGGGTGCTAAATATATGATCTGCATGAGCCACCGACGAGGCCTGGTGTCAGCAAAATCTTCTTAAAGCGAGGAATGCCTGCAGTGTGGCTGTCAGTGTAAATCTCAGCCCCCGATGGTGAGAGTTCTTTGCCTCTAAACTGTCAAAGTGCTCAGAGTAAGAGGGCTGAGGTGGAGAAGGTTGGAGACAAAGAAGGTGGGCATTTCTGATTTGAATGTAAATAGTAACTCCATAGTCGTCTTCTCTCATTTCCCCAACCAAATTAGACAAAAATGTCCAAGTATTCATTATGTTGTATAGCATTTGGAAAACATACAATTCTCTCTGGTTTTAAACTGGAAGAGGAAACAGTGAATAGTAGAGGTTTATAAAAAACATTGAGTCCTCCATGTTTGTCTCACTGTGCAGTGCCACACATCACACCCACTTGTTTACTGGCTTGTTTACCAGCTTTCTGTCAACAAACATATGGTGTAATGTAGTCCTGCCTATTGTACATCCACATGCATTTTTAAATATATATATAATTAATATATAATAACAGAAAAAAGGTGTTTTCATACTTTAAAATCACAAGATCATGACTAATGTGGTAATAGTCTTTGAGTTAAAGGACAATTCTTTCTTTTTTTTTTTTTTTACAGTCTGGGTCTCATTGTCCTTGTTTGTCACCATTCCTATCGTAACACATTTCTGCTGCCAAATAATGCTTATTTTTAAAAACAATTTCCTAATCACAGCTGGCAAACACATGCATCTGGTACAGAGAGATTGTGGGTAATTATTGCTTCGTTTTAAAGGGTCACAAGCCAAAAATATTTGGCACCATTGGTTTAGATGATGAAGATTCTAAATTGCCCGTAGGTGTAGGACTGTGAGTGTGAATGTTTGTCTCTCTCTATGTGTCAGCCCTGTGATTGACTGGCGACCTGTCCGGGGTGTACCCCGCCTCTCGCCCAATGTCAGCTGGGATTGGCTCCAGCCCGCCCCGCGACTCCCTCTGAGGATAAGCGGTATAGATAATGGATGGATGGATGGGTTTAGATGATCTGGCTAAAGTGTTGGCTTGTTTACAACCTGTCTGATTCTCTGACTCCATATGACTTCATTAAAGCAATTATTTGTTGCTTTTTTAGATCTCAGCAATTACTTTGGTGAGTACAATGTTAGCGTAATTGATAGAAATTATGGCTAAAACTACAAAAATGACCAATACTGTTGACAAAAACCATCAAACCTTGGTGTGCACCACACCTGTATCAATTCATCCTACACTTAAGTAGACTACCATAGCTACCCTCAGCGCCAACCAATGGCCACCACTGAAATGGCTTCAACAAATACCAAAAGACCAAAGTTGTGATAACCCGGGATGCAGTTTAAATAAATCATAGTGGAAGCTGGTGGTGTCAGTCACATGAATGTTTCATATCCCTGTGAAATCAGTCAAACTTTAAATGCATTTAGAGGCTGCTACAAAATCTTAAATTAAAAATCACATTGGGTGATGACTGGGTCAATCTTTGTTTTAAGATAAGATACTCAGCTCTCTGACTTGCCTACCTTAGAATTACTGTATGTGCGAGTGTTCAATTAAAAGTAAGTGCTTTGTAATTAATCAATTTTCCTGCCCTTGATTTCCTGAACATAAAGTAGTCACATTTTACTTTTGCCATATGATAGTTGTAACCATAAAAGTTCTTCTTAATCTTTTTAAAACTGTTGACAATTCAAACACAATCAACAACATTTAAAACCGAGGTATTGCATGCATGCATTAATACATTTGTTGATGCCCACAGTGCAGGAAGGGAGTGTACTGCACTTGGGTTCTTGCGGTGTACCACCTGAGCATTAAACATTGCTACTTTTTTTGACAATTATTACAAAGTGATTAGTTTCAGAGGTTGTGTCTAATAATATGCTATGTCTCAAAAACACGCCTTTTTTTCTGCCAAATAATTATATCTGAGAGTGTTTTTTAATTTTCCAGCCTTGCATCATTTCTACTGACCAAAACCAGAAACTGCACCATTACCAGAAACTGCAAAGCACTAATGCAATCATGAAAGATGGAAAAGAAAAAGTTGCATATGTAGCCTTATGAGAAAAACTTTGAATTAGCAAAAGTAAATTACAGTAAATGTTTCAAAACAAACTGGGGGAATGTTTTGCTGAATATATAAAATAAAGAAGACAAATGCCTTAGTATGCTAAAACTCCCAAAAAATCTCAAGTAGAACACAGTAGAGTAGAATAGAATCATTAGGATTTACAGGAAGAACATTTTCACAAACCCCCAGGGTAAAAAAAGATAATTATCAAAGATTATTACGTCAGCCTGTATAGGTTCATAATCCACCATCACAATAATTACCCACTAAAGAGTCATGCATATTGGTACCTGGCCAATCCTCCCTGGATTTCATCTTTTTCTCTGTTGTTATGCATTATTCATAAAATGAATGTGCCCGACATCAGTTCCATACCTCTGTTATGAATTAAATACCATCCTCATTATGAGTGTGCATAAACGTACACAGAAGATTTTTCACTCATGTTTCATGTTGTTGCTCAGTTCAATCAGGGGAGACTTCAGTATGAGTGAACAAGTATTTATTGACATGTGCATAATACAGATGAGAAATGTGAAGAGCCTTTGGCGATTAGAGCCCATCGTGACGTCGTCATATTTTAAGGGGGGTAAGGAAGCCGTGACTAGTATAGGATAGGATGGAGTCTAGACACTGGTGGTGGTGGTGGAAGGAGGGCCGAAGATCTGGATGTGATGAGGAGTGGACTTCTGATGACCTCGACCCGGACACTGAATGTGGTGAACTGGAGGTGAATGGGGTGGAGGAGGGTCGCAACGATTCCGCACTGAAATGACAGCTGACGGCAAGCGAGAGGAGAACAGATCTAAAGTTTGACAGCAGCAATATGATTGGCTGGTGGAGATTGAGGCGAAATCTGGTTGGATAAGTGAGAGAGTAAACGCCCATAATCAGCTCAATAAGAGAAGCAGAATGAGAGAGAGAGATGTGAATGAATGAGGCATAAAGATATGTCCTGATTGAACTTATGCTGAGCTTCATTAAATAGATAGTTGGAAAAGACAGCAATCATAAATGATACAAAATAACTGCAGTGATTTCTTTAAGCATTTTAAATGTTCTCACATTGATTTGGGCAATTAAGAACAGCATTGAGGCACTCGCCTGCACCAGTCATGTGTGCTGCATTCTTATGCATCGCCCTCCTTGACTAAATGGCTACTTTCTTATTTATCAGATTTCATGTTGATAATATGTATTATAGTTTTAGCATGTGACAGGTGTACCGGATCTTCGTTGTCATGGTAACATAATAAACATGTGGTTAACATTGTGAAACGGTCACAGTTTGGTTAGGTTTAGGCCAAGACTACTTGGTTACGTTGTAAGTTAAGTTACGTACGTAAGTGACTCACGACATAAGTCACGTGACTTACTAACGTACATAAGTTGAAATAAGTCAACATCAACGTACGTAAGTTCAGTTAAGTCACGTGACTTACTAATGTGACTTACTAACTCAACGTTACGATCTGACGTAAGTTAAAAGAAGTCAATGTTGACTTTTGGTTTCACACCGAACCCGAACAGCGGTCTCCTGGGTGAAAGTCCTGTGTTTGACCCATTCATCCACCGCTGACTCCTTCCTACACGGACTTTTTTGCTCTTTAAACTACCTCACCTGACTCCCGTCATAATTACTACGGCCACTAGTAAATATGGGTCGTAATAAGCTGCTTGCACAGACGACTTATACGGCCGTATTTTGGGGGAGGGCGGTCTGGCCTCTACACATCATCTCTTTAAGAACCTTCTTGCAGCAGTTTCTTCCACTCAACTAACGTTAGTGAATTTGCCTCTGTTCCAGTTCAGAACCAATTTTTTGTTTGCAACACGTTAATGTCCAAAATGATGTTGTAGCTACACAACTCCGCAGGAGCACTGCCCTAAAACAGCTCCTTAAATGTTAAAAATGCTTATGATGTTGAGTATAAGCGCCGCTTGATTTAAAAGCAGCATTTGACACAACAGATCATGGCATTACTGTATGTTTCTGGCTGAACGCTTGACTGGTTGGATACTCAGGTTTCTCCTACTGGACTCCTACAAGACAGTCAACACTTCAGTTCTTCAGCTGGAATCAGTAGTTTGTGCATGCTAATTTCAGCAAAGGAATATCAAGACAATCCAACACTTTAACATGAAAACACTTATTCATGTTTATTATCACTTTAACTACTGTAATGCTGTATTTACAAATGACATGGCTCACTTACAGAGCTGAAAATTTCATCTGTGACAGCATTCACTAAAACACCACGTAGTTCTTACATATCTCTTGTTAACAGCCTCTCTGCATCAGGTGCCCATTAAACACAGACTGATTTTAAGATTCCTCTTTTTACTCATAAGGCTGTGCATGTTCAGACTATTACACTGTGATCACCAAGAGACAGATTAAATCCTCTGATGAAGGGTTTCTTGCAGTACCAGGGACCAATTTAAAGTCAAGTGGGGTCTGTGAATTTGTCTCATTTTTCACCACCTTTTGAGTGTAGTCTATAAATAGGGCTTCAACTAAATATAATTTTGTTATCAATTGATCTATTAATATATATTTTTCAATTAATCATTTATTCTACAAAATCTCAAAAAGGAGAAAAAAACAATGAAACAGGTTGCCATAGGCCGACCAAGTTGAGAAAAGCAAACAATCCTCATATTTTAGAAGCTGCTACTGGCAAATATTCAGCATTTTGTCTTACAGATTACTTAAACAATTATCAAAATTGTTGTCAACTAATTTTCACCCAAAAGACTAATCGACTTATCAATTAAGCTCATTTAATCTTACTTAAATATATTTTAAAATGTATTTGACATTGAACAGGGCAGACTGCTGCATGTGTATGCTTTGTTTTTGCTTTCATAATTGTTTAACTGTTACATATACATGCATGTATTTACTGTTTTTACATTTCATTATTATTAACAACTTAGCACACTTTGTAAGTATGGCTTTCAAAGGTGCTTTAAAAAATAGTTTTACAGTTGATACACATGACATTTCAAAAATATGATCTCATATGCACTTGTATTAAAACGCAATTTGCATCTTGTTAGATAGATGATGACTAATTCACCCACGGCTGTGCATTAACATCTGGTACATCTGGTATGTGCCCTCACTGTTTGCACCACATCCACATTGTGGTGTTTGCTGTCTCCATATAAATCTTGCATTAATATGTATTTCTTATTAGATAATATGCTAATCATATTTCAAACCGGGTGTAAATCAGGTTGAAGTATATCAGGGATCTTTATTATTATGCAGTACACCTGTTGCAGGCTGTGAACATTTATGACTTTTTTTTCTTTAAATAAAGGATAAGACCCGGAAGGGAGACATTGCTTCCCGTTTTACTTAAAATACCAGTGTGTTTTTACAAACCCAAGGTGAGAATAAATTGACTCGATAAGGGTCTCAGAGAGAAAAGATTTAACAACCAGTCTGATTCCACCTGTTATTTCAGCTTGTGCTTATTAAAAAACACTCTATAATAAAAACAGTCTCTTATGTCTAAAGGGTTTACATCATCTCAATACAACTTTATACAGAAAAGAAGACCTGTGCTGCTGTGTTTTCTGTGGGAGAGACAACAACACACACACACACACCTCCCAGACGTGGCTGAGGTGATATTTTAAGATCTCTGGTGGTTTCTGGAGAGCCAAGTCAGGTCGGTGTGATGATGTTTGTTTACAGTATGCCTCCAAGGTTTTATGAGTCTCATACAGACCTGCACTCCCTGTTTGAGGCTTCTGTACGTGGGTTTGCAGGTGTACAATGCTGTAAAAAACATATAGACATAGGGAGCCTGAGTAACAACATAACACCCCTTTTAAGCATTTCATTTCTTTAAGACACAAAGTAATCCAACACTCATATCACCCAAAGCAACTTGCACTACATTTATTGCAGCAGAATCTGCAACCATGCTTCAAAACTTAAAAAAAAACAACTTCAAAACTTCCTATAATGTCATCAGTCTTCCAGCCTGCTTCAGGTTCTGCCACAGCAGCTCTACCCGGTCAGTCCTGTCTTCATTCATTCTAACTTAATTAAGTTGTAAGGAGGTTGTGGTGGGTGATGGGTGTCCAAAGCACAGGACTCTGACACTGGACACTGGAGTTCACATCCTGAGTCCCACGTGTGTTTTGGACAACAAAAGCATTTTGGTTGAAGTTCCAGTGAAATGTTTATAAAGTAAAGATGTCCTGTCTTATGCTTCAAGTCACTGTGGACTTTTTCAGTATTTAACCAAGACCACGATCTTTCCCTAACCTTAACCAAGAGGTGTGAGTGCCTAAACATCACCATAAAAAAATGTTAATCTTGCTTTAGTTGCTACTGATATTATTGTACTGCAAGAAGCGATGTTGTAGGAAAACAAATTAAATATGTTGTCAGTATATACATATCTATAGGGTCTAAGGTAAGCCCACTGAGACAAACTCGAGTTCTTTCTTTTCACACCCACTCAAATATGAGCTTGCTTTTGTGTTTGAATTATTTTTTTAAGGTCAAGGTGAAATTCATTTATAAATACATGCAAAATACATAGTGCACACATACACCAATATACACATTCACACGCACACAGACATTCATGCATCAGTGTAGAATGCAAATCATGTCAAGAATCATTGCAGGAGTAGGCAAGGGAGTAAAAGTGTGTCTTGCGACACTTTTTAAAAAGGAGTCAAGAGATTCTGCTGAGAGAATTCCAGAGTCTTAGTGCAGCTACTGAGAAGGAATCATTGTCTTGTGGGAATAACACAATTATGCCTCAGCTCACAGACGGAGGAAATTGGGATGGACATGTATGCTTCTTTCAGTATTGGAAAGCTGTCCCTATGACATCACCACAACCATTATGACAGTTGGTTTGACATTCCTGTGGGATTTCTTGAGACTTGGATAATTTTTTGGAGGGCGACAGCTACTTCAACGATTCCCTGCTGCCGTTCCAAGTGTTCTCCATTTTCAGATAATGGTTTCACTGTGGTTCCCTGGAGAGCCAAAACCACAGAAATGGTGTCACAGACTCTTCCAGACAGAAAGATTTCACTATTTTTTTATACTTATTTCATGTTTATGATTTTTTCATCATGGCCAAGTGTGTAATGATGATGGCCACTCTTATCTTAAGGTTTAATATGAATGAAGTTTAAATTCAGCAGGGCTGGCTGCAATCAGACCTGCCTCGGTTCAACCAGCTGAATTGCATTATCAAATTTGGCTGACTGAGTAACTCATTTTTTTACACAAGTGATATGGTTGTTTAGTAACTGTGCATCTAAAATACATTTTAAAAAGTTAAAATGACATGTATTGGGACACGTGTACAACAACAGAAAGAAAACAGGAAATGGTGAAGTACCTTATCACAGCACTTTGCTTCTGTTTAATGTGTCGCTGTTGGATCACATGGGACATTTTATAAAATATATTATTGATCCTTTGAAGATGAATCGTGCAACAGCGAAAAGCAAGCAGTCAAAATACTCAAACCACATCTTCAAGTGGTTTTCTCGCAGAGTGCTTCAGCTCATTATCCATATTTGCCACTCGGTCGCACACAAACACACTCAGAGGCAAGTCTTCCCTCTGTCAGCTGTTAGACACGTTCTCCACCAGTGGGACTGGCACTCTGTATTTCCATGGTGACACTGAACCAAACAACATGTTGTGTATTAAAGACAGGGAAAGAGCTGATATATACACTATCACACAACCCAGCTCCAACACACACATGCACGCCCAAAACAACACACACAGAGACACGTTTTTAATTGCCTCTAATAGCCAGCATGTACACGCTTCCCTTGTTAGCTGCTGCCTGCGTGGTGTGTAGGGAGCTGCTTAATGATCATTACAAACGGAGAAGGAACACTGAGGTGAACAGGGAGCCAAGCAGAGACAGCTGAGACTTGCTCACACTG
The DNA here is from genome assembly GCA_002120245.1 of Maccullochella peelii. Taxonomy (NCBI): domain Eukaryota; kingdom Metazoa; phylum Chordata; class Actinopteri; order Centrarchiformes; family Percichthyidae; genus Maccullochella; species Maccullochella peelii. The sequence goes on along the minus strand of LKNJ01001192.1, from coordinate 298,931 downwards.
CATTATGGGTGTGTATTGTGTGTGCATGTGACAGGAGGGAGGTGTAAAACAAAGATAAAGAATGCACATGTATTAGTATTTATTTGTTTGATCATTAGCATTAAATCAGGACTGTGTGTACATGTGTAATGAAACAGACAGAAAGGAATGGACAGGAACTTGTGTGTCTGTGTATGAAAAACCAAATGTGTGACCTTATACTGTATGTCTTGTTAGCCTTTCAACATCCTAATCCCACTATAAACCCGCTAATGATATACAATCTTGCAACAATTTGTCTGTTTGGAATAAATATTTCTGAATAAACATGGAATGATAATGATTTACCTCGACGGGGAGCTTCACAGACAGGAAGCAGCACACTGGGTGGTGCATGGCTGTCTGTGCTTCTGAAAATTGTGGAAAAAGTAGACAAAATGAGCCCAAACACTTGTTTTTAAGTGAATTAACTGAAAAAGAAATTGAAATGAGCATAGCTTCTGTTTACTTACTCATTGTTTTCAGCAATTACTCAAGAGTTCATAGGCAGGGTAGTTGTTAGCTCATTGTGAGCAATTATACCTTTAGGTGCCTTCAGCGAGCGGTTACCACCGCCATTTCCATTATTTCCAATGTAAACCCAACGGCAGCCCCGTCTCTGTAGTCATCAATAGAAAGAAGAGAAGAGACAGAAAAAAAGAGAGAAAATGGCACTGACACATTGACACATTGACACTGTGGCTTGCTGTGTGACCGTGATGCAGGATGTAATTTTACTGTTAACTGAGTACGCTGAATTATACTCAATGTGAACAAACATATGAATTTATAAACAATGGACTTGCAGCAAAATCATCTTTTAAGTATCTACTTTTGGCCAATAAACAATGCTTATCATATTAATAATAATTTTAATAAATACTATTAAAATTTGCTTTCTTAATCATGTCATATTGCTAAACATGCCCACTACTTAAAGATACAACCCACTCTGTCCAGCTACGAGACATGCTGCTTTCCAAAATACAGAACACCAGAGTTACTGAGGGAAAGCTGCAGGGGTCACAGCTAGCTGTAAGCCCTGTAGCTGAAAGTGTTTAATCTACTCTACTCGGCTTTGCAGATGATACAAGCATGAAAAAACTTCATTTTGCAAGTATGAGCAAAGTAACACTGTCTACATAGAATGCATTTCAGCCACGCTTTTCAGTCGTATGTCTCTCAGATGTGCTTCTTGTACTGTGGTGGACTGATGACTGACGGAGGACGACATGGAGCCACATGGCCTGAGTAGACGGGGTGTAACCCAAACGTCCTTTTTCCCGAGCATCTTCCCTTAGCTCCTCCTCAGGGAACTTTAAGCACTCTCAGGCCAGCCAAGAGAAGAAACGGTTGTTCGGTACCAAGGTCCTTCTGAATCCTGGCACACACATCTTCGTCACTGCTTTAGGTGGAGTGAGACTAGCCACCCTGCAGAAACAAACCTCAACACAGCTGCTTTTATCTTTATTTGAGTAGACTGTCCTCTCATGAAAAACACGAGCATCTTCTCAGACCTACTGGAAATGGGATGCAAAGTCAGTGAGTCAGGGCGGACATGGATGGATGTTAGAGTTTTGGTGTGTCTGACATGCGTTTGCATGTTCTCTATATGCTCTATCCTTACACTGTCTACATGTTAGCAATGTTATATTTTGTTGACATGCATGTCTGTTTATTTCATTTCTTTAAGAATAACATGGTTTTTTGCAATCATTGCACTGACAAACATCCAGCTGGGATCAGAACGTTGTCTAAATAATTTTCTGGTTTGGAGTCAGTGTGCAGGCGTTACCCTTTTCATTGATGCTGTTTTCCAGCAGCCTTACGCCTACATGTGACGTGCGTATATGCTCTTTTGAACAGCGTCATCATATCCCCATTAGACTGTGGTTGGGCAGAAACCTCTTAAGAGCCAAGCTCAATCAAGCTAAGCTTTTTTGACTCCTAAGGCCCATACTGGTGTTTTTACAAATCATCTTTAATTTTCAACGACTTTAAAATGTGAGCCCCATATATATTTTTTTGTTTATTTTTCCTATTCTTCCAAGAAGCAAAGACAGAAAACACAGGGGAAAAAAATGAAGACTGACGTTCACTGTGATGGATTACACAACTCAAGCAAGTTTCATGTTTCAACAACATGGGTTGCAGAATGGTTAGCTATGATGTAAAGTATGCATGATTAATAGTAAATGTGCATTCTAACCACTGGTATGGTACTTTAAAAGGTTTCACCAATACCTGTAGAATGTTTTACCATTGAGTTAATCTAAAGTTACAACATGATCATCACCAAAAGTTAGGTTAGTTACCACCGGAAGGTTGCCAGGTATTTCTAACAGCCTGTAGGTTTAATATATGTAGCCGGGTGGGAAAATGTGACTGTAATTATTAACACCACCAGAGGGCACTGTCTCAATTTCGGTACCCCCTGTGAGTGCAAAGGATATTGGGAACGACTTAGAAAGAGAGAGAGACAGGGGAAGGGGAAGCCATCTTGTTTTACTGCGACGTGGACATGCACTATATTATGGGTTTTTGAAAGTAAATATCTTGTTAAATGGGGCTGTTGGTACGAAATATCAAGTGGTAGACATTTAAAAGTAATGGATACTTATAGGTAGTGAAATGTGGTACATTAATGTGTCTGTATTTGTTGGATGGTGACAGTGTCACAAACAGTGTCTAGAGCATAGAAAAACCCGATGTAATTGGTGAAGTGTTCTGCCATCGACTTGTTTATGCTCCAAGAAAAATGCACACAAAATGGCAGGTAACCCTCTGCATGTTTGGTTTAAAAATGTTATTCTTTATCTCTACTGAACACCAAATGTTTCTGTTCAGAATGAAGATATTTCTGTGTCCTGCGCCGGTTTCATGTCGCCAGGCTACATATAAAGTATGTCTAACTCAGATAACCTTAAAAAGTACGAGATTCCTTCTGACCCCATTAGTAATTAAAATTAAAACACAAATCTCAAGTAATCAATTTTTATGGTTTTCCCAGGTGATAGATGCATACGTTCAGCTATGTTAGGTATATTAGAGGAGGAAGAGTCATCAAACACCAGACATCAAACTGTTTTTCTTTCTAGATTAGCCTCCACAGCCCCTTCATGCCAAAGTGATGTATAACAGGAGCTTGGAGCACTTGGAAAAGCAAGACTATAATCCATTATCATGACCAGTGACACCTCATTATCAGATGTTGAGCTCTTGGATGTAGTGTAACGCTTACACCTTCAGCTGCCACACCACTCAATTCCATTTCCACCTGGCCCACCCCGACTCCAAATCTATTGCTTTCTCTGTGCTGTGAGTCACTTTGGTTAATAGCATGTGCCAGATAGCGTTAGGTTAATGTCAGTAAACAGCTTTAAATAAGAGAACAAAAACAAGTTTATTGTTCCTCTAAATGACCACGACTCTCACATCTCTCAGAGCATAAAAAGAAATCATGGCGAGGCAATCGGCTGTCAGACATTGATTCAATAATTGTTTCTGACTGTAGAGAGCAAGACAAGGAGTCGGACAGAAATGTGCTTTTGGCAAAAACGCTTGAATCTCTGTCTGGGAGCTCTCAGCCCAACTCATCTTCCCACCCTGGAATCCCATAAACACTGCAAAATCCAGAAGAGGCTCCCGTGGGCTCACACTAGTGGGCCAGACAAGAAGCTTGTGCGTGTGTGTGTGTGTGATATGTGCATGCATGGGAACCTCTACGATAACACTTTCTTTTTGTGTGGATGCCCATAAGGTCTGAAGAGGATAAATGGAACCAATTACTGGTACTTCACCACTCTTCGTAGCTCTCGCTGTAGCCACATGGCACTTTGACAACATACGCAGTGACACTTCACACTTACACAGATCTGGAATTAGCTCCCCGAAAAACCATCTTGCAGTGAGGATCATCTTCATCAACTGGCTAACAAAGATGCTTGTAGCTATACTCTGCTATGTAACTAATTGAAAAGTCAAGTTTTTATTCTACATTTAGAGAGGAATAATGTTATCAGATTCCACATGAGTCACACACTCATTGACGGATTATGAGACAAAGGCCCCCCATCCCTTCTACATAGGAGCAAGACACCCAGACTGAAAGAGACACAAAGACACATACTAATTTAATTTTATGTCTCTTTGTAATCGTTTTGTGTCTTTGTGGTCATTTTGTGTCTCTTTGTAGTTGTAGTTTTTTGTATCTTTCAGTGACATTCTGCAGGTGAAGCAGAACTAGAACTCTGAATTTCAGTATTTAGTTCACCCCGAACCTGCTTTCTAACTCCTGTCCAACGCTTCCTGCACCCCCCCTCCCTCTCTTTCTCCCCCCACATGTCTCTCTTCAGTGTAAAATAAAGCTCTCCAAAAAATCTTTGTAAAAAAAAGTTTGATCAGGAGAAAACTTAAACAAGTATGAAAAAATAAATACAAAAATTACAAATCTGTACTATAAAACTCTAATGTGCAAATATGTCTGACGAGATATGATATAAATATGCAGCACTGGAGGACTTGTAGAGGTTATAAAATTATTCACAAGGAATCTTATTGGATTTTTGAATGGATTTTCTGACTTAGAATGAGTGAGTGGAACAACTTTTCTCCTCTCAATGAGCAGAGAGAAATGAGTAAGAGTGAGATAGAGAGAATAAAAACAGAGATACAGAGTGATTGCCACAGTCAATTACAAACCCGTCCTGCCCTGCAGCCTGTCCTGATTATCAGCTGCCCATCTCAGCTCTATCTAAATGATTCCACAAGCTGAGTAAATAAAGACATCTATCACCAGGAGGGAGTCCTGGGTCTGCAGTGCTGGATGTGACCACTGGGGGTTGCTGTTTTAGTAAGAGATAAACAGGCGCCACAGACTCTGATAACACAGTTTGTCTACATTTCTCTGTATTATCTGCATGTCTCTATCACTTCCCTTTTTGGGTGTGACATCTATAGCATCTCTTAGCTTTCATGATAACATTAACATAAATACTCTATGTATTATCCAAAACCAATATGTTTCTGTAACCAAGTCATTTTTGTACATAAGACCAAAAAGGTTGAACCACTGGTCTAGAGGGAGCAATTCTGCAAAACTTGCTGACACCATTTTACTTTAGAACATTACACTTAGTGCAGAACTTGTAATATAATGTATTTTTACATTGTGGTATTGCTACTTTTACTTAAGTAGAGGATATGAATACTTCCACCACTGACAATGTGCATTTAATATCAATAAAACAGTCCAAGTAGAAGCAGTTCTCTGAAGGACTGCATCTGTGTATGAATGAATATTATGCTGTTAGGAAACATTTCTCTTGTCTCTGCTCTGGCTAAGAGCTATACTGTACCTCAAAACAAAACAAATTGTTATGGGATGAAGAGTGGATTACAATAATAGAGAGTGACAGTGAGAAAAGGAATAGAGGGAGAGAGGCAAATGGGAATGAAAATAAAAGGTAATGGAACCGAGAAGAGAGAAGAAAGAAAGACTGACAACAGAGCTTTGGTGAGCTGGAGGAAATTGAAATGCAGATGGTATTCTGTTAAGCTCTCATACCTCTCTCCCTATTCCCAAAGCCCCGTCTCTAATTTCACTCTCTTCACACTTCTCTTTACGTTTCTTTGTCATTTCCTTTCCCCCCATTCCTCTCTTTTATCTTTCCCTTCAGTTCCCTTTTATAGTCTATCATGTACTCCGTTCTGTGTGCCCCAATCTTTATCAGCCCCACTCTTTCCTCTCTGTTCTTGTCTATCTCTCCGATCCAAACTACATGTGGCAATGAATTCTCTCCCTGGCAATGAGCTGTGTACCCTCAGGAGGAGCAGCAATCCTTGGCCAGAGGAAAGCAGATCTCTTTTCTTAGATCTTATTACATCTCCTTCCTCTGGTTATGACACTCTGGTGCAAGGTCTTACTACTGTATACACAAAAAAACACAATGTAACATGGATTGCCATGTCAAACACACATATAAATAAAAAAAGTGTACAAATACTTATATTATCTTATATCATCCAGTCCATACGTTCGATGCTGGTTGAGGTTTTTACACCCCCAAGCTTAGGACCCAATGTGAACCTCAGGCACACACTTCCACCTCGGTTCTGAGTAATGTCTGGCTTAAATTACTAGCTTTCCGTTTTTAGATTGACCCCCAATTAGGACCTGAGGCCTGATAACATGAGCATCTTTAAAGTGGATTTATAGATGTGCGCAAAGGGATTACGGCACAGCAACTGAGCCCATGCATGTAGCCTCCATAGTTACGCCTCCATAGTCAGGCTATGTTGAAGGTGTCCTCTCTTTTAAAGCAATAGTTGCCTTTTGAGTGGCTAGAAAAAGCAAACTTTCCCATTGTTGCTATATCACAATTGGAGAATGTAAACATGATTATGACAGGTGATATCTGATATCTGAACTATAAATTAATTGTATGGTGAGATCTCCTTATACCTTGATTCAGAAACATAAATCCGGCCCAAGTCAGGCAATAAAATAAAAATTGAAGCAATTGATTGCTGCACACAGCTCCAGTATATTCCACCACAGGCATTTTTGTATTTGTGCACTTTTATGTGCATCTCTGCCACATAATCAATAGTAAATGCTACTGTTTCAAGATAGAAATGTAAGACTCCAGTAATGCAGAAGTAAATCAGTCAAGAGTAGTTCCGAATGTAGTTAAAGTTAAAAGACTTTTATTTAGAGGCTTTCCGAACAGGTTTGGAGCTGGGTGAGGTGACAGACTGAAGCACTCTTCTCTTCAGTCTGGGCTTAAAACAAAATAGATGGTGTACATCGGCAATTGTGTGCGCAAACGACTTTTTTCTGGACTTGTAGGTTCAGGTTCCTTTTCCTTAATTCTTCTGTTAGAGTCCATGGTCATGTTGCTGTTGGGTCTTTCCAGGATCGGGTTTGTGGTTAGGTAAACGTAGATTTTAGAAGATCACAGCATGATGTTATGTAGCAATTCATCATTTAGGCACTCTGTGTCATCCCCACCCTTTTTCCACATTCAGAAATTATTACAGCAATACAGCATTATCACTAAAATATACTCTTGTACTGAGATGTATTTAAATCAGACATTGACTGATTTAAATCAGAATTTTGCCTTAATTCATGTAATTATGGATACTATTAAACATCAATATAGATTATCAGGTCAAATAATAATAAAAAAGATTTGTAGCAAAATATGCTTACAGTAATATTGAGAAATGTATTGTTAAAAAAGACTCAGTCTTGTTTTTAGGATGTAATATGTTTGACATGGCAACAAGACAAGTATACTGTACTGAACAATGCCAGCAAACGTTAAAAATGCTTGATTTATTTATAATGGTGTTGATGGACACTATTGTCCAATAAAGCAAATCAGAGAAGTGCACCATCAGGAGAGGCAAACCAGGTAAATGTTTATATTGTATATTTTCATAATGGTCACCATTTTTAATACATACAAAATACATTTGTGGTTTGCATTGTTTTCTCATTCTTAGACTTCAGACCAATTGACTTCTACTAGTAATTGAATTACTATACTAGATATTAATTATACAGATATTCATATAGTGGCACTGAATCGCTGAGGTTTGCACTCAGTATTTGAACGTTGTAATGTTGTCATTGTAAGCCCTCTCTTAATTACACCTAACAATGACAATTGTAATAGCAGCCCCCAAACAATAACTCTGCTACAGCGCGGTCACAACGACCTCCTATGGTGAATTTCTCCTCTGTTTCAATGGAACTCAATTCATTGTCCCCCATTATTTTATGAACAAAGCAGCCATTATTCTGCAGGTGAAGAGACCATCCGATTAGCTAGTCCTTTGAGGACTTGACCAAGCCCTGCTCAAGGTGATGTTGATAATTCTGTACAAAAGAATGCTGTGTTTCTCTCTGCAAAAAGGTCCAGTGCTCATAATACAACACGATGTAGCCTTCTCAGTGGGGTAATTAGGTTTACAATACAACCAGTAAAAGTTTGACTTGATTGGGAATTATGTATGTGTGTATATATATATATATACAGTATTTTGTCATTGGACTAGGATGGAGTGCAACAATTTTGATCCATGTCAGACATTTGCACATCTATCTGAATCATGCAAGGTAGAAGATATGGCTCAGCTGGAGACAAAACCCAAAATGACAGTATTTATGAGTATTTATGGAGCTGCAAATGGCCCTTGTGGTTTTTCTAATGAAACTTCAGTTTTTGACATCTTCATTTGTGTTTCAGAGTATCACTGTTTTGCAGTTCATCTGCTTGTCAATCTTTTCCATGTAGTTCTGCTGACTATTTCTCCACTTGTGTGCTCTCTGTTCACTTCTTCACAGAGACAGACACAGGGATCCCTTATTCCCTTCTCATGCATGAAGGCCAGCTCTTTATCAGTCGCCCCTGTAGAGAGAGAACAAGAAAGATGGAGAGGAGGACGGAAAGTTTTATAGAGTGTGTAATGGGTAAACAGGCAAAAGAAGAAAAGAAAGAAAGTGAAAACACAGGGCTAAAAATCTTAAAAAGTAGTGAGATGGAAGACATGCATGGCAACATTTGGTAGGGGACATTTTATCTTTCATCAGGCTCAAAACAAACTTCCTGGGGACACTTTTATGTTACATTACATTTCAGTTGAATCCCGAAATAATCGTTGGGATTTGTTCAGTAGATTTAAGCTTAACAAAGACTTTCTTTTTAATCCTGTGAGAACGTGCAACACGAAACACAGACTCTGGCAGGGTAAATTCCTACCTTCTATCACCTGAGGTCCCCAGGTAATAGTCGTCCCCTGAGAATGGGGCTTTAGAAGATTCTTTAGATAAGTAAGCTTTACACTCCAAGTAATCACAAGGAGTAACACATTGCAACACTTCATCCTCTCGAAATTCTCACTCATCACTTCCCTCCTACACTCCTGCCAGTCTGTATGCTACAACTTGGTATGAATTTATTAATCCTGGTAGTGGTGGGAAGTGTTGCTGAGGTAGCATGACCTCGTACTTCCAGGTCATGGTTCAGCTCTACACAGCCCGGTGATCTGCATTCTGACAGCAGTGTGGGGGTTTTAGCTCTCTCTGCCTTGCGATCACTTGGTCGCCGCTCTACAGAACTTGACTCCTGCTGCTCCCAAATGCTAGAATGACCTTAAATAGCTCATATCTAAATAAAATAAAACTGAAAACCTGCCCCTGGGTGTGAAATAGAAATAAACTGTGAATTGCTTTCCTTTGAACAAATCCAGAGATATACCCAGGATTTAAGAAATGCGGAGGTCATTGGTCCATATTCCTCTCGAGGAACCCCACCCCCCTAAGAAACTTTTGACCAGGCAAAAAGTTTAACATGTTTTTTTATTATGCAGGTTTTTGTTTTTTGTCTAAAATCATGACATTTAAAGATATCAAGTCTAAAAGTATTATCAGCATATAAACACACCATGTAAAATCAAATTCTACAATGTAATTGTAGAACGTGGACTCCTGAGGTCGTTAAAATTCCCAAATTCTTAGGGCATGACCTTGGTGTCTTTAATGGTAGCTATGGCCCTGAGCAAGTCACTCTTCCTCACTGAATCATGTACACTCTTATCCGCCACTTACTGTCATACTTTCTGCATCAGTGCTTTTGGTCTCTTTAAGGCCTTCTTCTGCACTGCTCCCTGACGTGATCTTTCTGGGCTCATTGGGACAGTGTCAGGACCAGTCAGGACACTCCAGGACACTGTGACCCTTAAGATCTCACATCACTGGTCATTCATAAAGCTGGTACTGGATGATGTGCCAAATGTATTTTAACCTTGCTTTAATTGTGGGAATTTAAGCACGTGTTTTTACATGTACGTTCGTTACAAATTGGTTTTATTCTTCCAGACTTTCTCCTTTTTCGTCTTATCACTTGTATTCATTCATGAAGTCAGACAGCTTTGGGATATGCAAAAATTTTTTGCTTAAGAGTACTGCATCAATTTAGCATGCACTTCCATAAAACTGTCGTACTCGCAATGGAGAGATTCTAAAAAAGTATCAAGTATCATTTTTTATCCTCTGCATTCTTCTTCCTTCTCAAGATAGATAGATATAAATATCTATGGCACCTCCATTACCCACAATGCAACTCGAACGCTGACAGTTTGGTTGGATATTTGAGTGTGCTATGCTAATAACTGCTAATGTAGCCTCAAGCAGAGATGAGAAGCAAGCTACAGAGTGTCAGGAGGCACGATCGAGGACTCAAATGCAGGACACAACTCACAGGTAAGTGTATAAGCAAGATCTTTTACTGGATATAGTTCTGGTTCGGTACACGGGCAGACAGTCAGAAACACAAGCAAAGGTATCCAAATCAGCAGGCATAAGGCGAGGTCAAAACAGAGGCGAAGGTCGTCACGAGGAGTAGGCACATGGAAGAACGCTGGAAAGGCTGGCATAGTTGGCAACACAGTCTGGCAGGCAAACAGGGGAAGAGCAGAAGTATATATACCAGGACCAGGTGGAGACAATAAGCACAGGAGTTATCAATTAGGGTGATTGGAGTTGGCGGGAAACCAGACCAGGCAGGAAGTGAGTCCATCTGAAATGACACATGAGGTGAGTATTTCAATGTAACAGGAAATGTATATGAATGCAACAAGTACTGTTCAGGTCCAGACCTGACACAGAGGGGTGGTAAGCTCACTTCTTTCTAACTCTACACCTCCAGATTTTTTTCATTTTCAAACTTGTAGTCTTCAGACCCAACCGAGGCAGACTCAAGTGACTGAGGCAGTTCATCAGACTTTGTGCAGCTCCCTCTGGAGCCACAACTTTTTCCACATATGCAGTAGTACTCCCCCAACACATGTTAGCCGACTTTAATGTGTAAAATCAGTGCATTTCCCCTTTAAGTTTAATTCAAGAGCTTTTCAAAGAGTATATTAAATATGAAGTGGGTCCAGCTGCTGAAACCCAGTTTTAACTTAGACCTCTTCACACCTTCTGACCTTCAAATTGCCAAAACCACGCTTACTGGACACCTTTAATGCTAAATTGTATCAGAAGGTACAAAGACGAAAGAAATGAGTGAAGTTATTGACAGATAAGAAGTGACTGACATGGCTGACTGGCTTGTACTGGTGCCTGTGTGGGAGGCGACGTGTGTTCCCAGCCAAGACTGCATGGGAGCAGAATTATTAAAAGAATCCTCTTGTGTTCACAGAAGATTATTATTATGATCAAGTAAGAGCCATAATTTGATTATTTTGCACATTCATTGTCTGTACTGACTGAGCCATTTGGATGGTTTATTCTGGTTGTAAATTATGCAGTTTTGTTCATGTTCCAAAATGAATTAGCTGCTTTTTTCCAACCGGGAGCAGTCTGTCCTTCACACATTTCCTCACTCTTTGTCTCACAGGAGCTTTTAGAGCGCTTTTGGAGTTTGTGGATAGTCAAAACACAGCTCCTGTTTGGCTCGCTAAGTGTGTGTGATTTTTGTTGAAGCGCATGCATTGGGAACACTTGAGAGAGACAGACAGAGAGACTGTGAGGGAGAGAAAAAAAAGAAGAGAAGAGACTGAGGGAAAGAGAATGGAGGGTGAGCTGGCGTTTGGCTGAGTAGTGGAGAGATATTCTCTGCAGTGTGTTCCCTTTCCATCCATGGAGGCCAGCTCTTCATCTGCTGCCTCTGTGGGCAGGCAGAGACAGAAAGAGAGCTGGTGGTATGAGGAAGAAGGAAGCAGACGGAGCTGCCAGGAATGACCTGGAAATGGGGGCAAAGAAAAAGACGAAGGACAGAGAACGAGTGGGAGAATAAAATCAAAACTTCAAAAGAAGAAAGGTCTAATATCCCCCGGATCTTAATCTGACTACAAAAAAGTATAGGTTTATTGATATGTGTGAATTGTATTACAAGGAAAACTACTGATTGCCTTAAAGCAAGACTACTGTATGTAACTTTTGAAGGAAGAAATAACACAATCTTCCTTTTACAAAAGGACAAGTTGAATTCATAAGCAATAAAACACATGCCTGATTCAATACTGTTTTATTGAGGATGCTTTTGGAGCTGATTCAGGTAAACTTGGGGTAGACAAGTATTTGTTTACATTTCGCATCAACCAGTGGCAATGATTAGGATAGGAGCCAGACAACTGTTCCTCACGTGAGAAATTTCAAATGAGGTAGATTTATCAAAATGATCCAGAGCGGCCAGTCATCTCGGGAGCTATCCAGTCCAGTGACAGTCTTGAGAGGAGTCTTGTTTTGTCTGAAAGTAAAGTTAACGTATCTTTTGTTGGGCAGTTAATGTGGTACTAGAGCACCACCTCTGTATATCTTATATTTCTGGCTCCTTATACGTACAGATCATGCTACACTTCCACCACTTCAATGTGGTTGAATGCTTTGAAAAATCTTCACAGCGTAGCCCACCTCTCTTTGAACCAAACCTTACGTTATGGGGACTTTTGTCCCCAAAAGGAAGGCGAGTCCCCACAATGTGACTGTGTAAACAGATTTATGTCTCCCCAACATGAGTAATTCAAGGCCACACACACGCTCTCTCTCTCTCTCTCTGTTGCTTTCTCTGACTGTGTGCAAGAAAACTAATTTCATAATTGGGACTCTGGGAGATAATTACCTAAACCTCTGTAGTCTGCTTCCTGAGCCTGTCTAGGAGATAGTCACACACACACACACACACACACACAAAAGGCTCCATCCTCAGAATTAGTGATGTCGTAACGATGGCAGATCTGTTGGCATGCTTGCTGTTGTGTGCGTGCATTCACTGCCAGTGTCCTGGTGTCTTGTAGACTGTGACAGAATCTATTCGCCCACCTGCTCCTCTTCATTATCTGAAATACTGAGCTGTAGATGTAGGGCAGAATATCTGGCTGGTTAGGTTCCTCTCCTTTTCTCTTTGTTCCTTCTCTCCCTTTTGTTACGTCTCCATCTGTTTCCCCTCCTGTTCCTCCTCGCCTCCCCATTCGCAACTACCTTTTTTCCTCATTTATACAGTGCCTTTTCATCTCCTTGTTTCCTCTACCCTCCTTTCCTCTCCTCTCCTTCTCTCGCCTCTCCTTGTTTCTTCTTCTCTTGTTTCCTCTCATCTCTTTGTCCACTTTCCTTCCTCCCCTCTCATCTGTCAATTCCTGTCCTCTTCATGTTTTCTGTCCTCTTCCCTCTTGTCTTAACTCCTCACTTTATTTCCTCTCCTCTTGTCTTCTCGCCTCGTTTCTTCTCTTCTCCACTCCTCTTCTTTCTTTCCTTCTCCCCTCCTATTTTGTCCTCTTTTCTTGTTTCATCTTCTTGTCTCCTCTCCTCTCCTTCATACCTCGGCATGCTCCCCACGTATTCAATTACTCTGGACTTGATTACATGCTTTAAATGCGACACTGAAGGGCGAACGGCTACTTACTCTCCAAAGGAAATCTATTGGTTTCCTGCTTACGATGCTGCAAGGTTTCTCCCAGCTTTGGTTTTGTTTACGTGCTTTCAGAAGTGGCTGTCCTACTTCGGTGCTGGCAGGTGTGTCGTGAGGAGCAAGAGGGGTAGGAGGTGGGTTTCTCTGAACTGATCTCCTCTCCACACACACATACACACACACACACACACACAGAGGTCTCTTCATACCTGTTTATTACAGATAACACCTTGGTCCTCAGTTGGTTAAATTGTGTTATTAAAGTCGAACAATACAAATCATTGAACATGTTATCGGCTGATTGATGCAAACTCTCCTATGTGACCTCTCCTGAGGTTGTTGTCACCTGCCTTTCCACACACACACACACACACAATCACACAGCCTAACAGAAAAGCACATTCGCACAAAGAGAAGAAAACGTTTCTAATTTTGTGTTATTATATATATATTTGGGTTATATTGTGATAATTGACAAATAAAGATGAATTGGAACAAAGCTGCAAATTGTGCAGAGTGCAAACTTTTAAAGCATTTATCAGGCATGCTGGAGACCTTAAATGAAACCGATAAAGCAGAATTAGAGTGAAAAAAACAAACTACGAAACTCCAGGTTTAAGGTACGACATCCTAGAAAAGTTGAAACAGTAGAGTTGGGGGCTGTTAATCAAGCACAGTCTTACACTCCACGCAGTCTTGAGTATACTAATCAGCCTATTTGGTGAAAACACCTGTGTGGGTGTACCGAGGGTAGGGTATTTAAAACCTGTAATCTTCGATATAAGAGCGCATAAGCAATATTTATTTTTATTTATTATTTTATCATGGAAAGTTATTTGTTCCTTAATTTGAGTTTAAAGGGGCAGTTCATACCCCATATGCCCTGGGGTATCTAGACATGCAGAAAGTATTGGTTTTATTTGCCCAAGTTCAGAGAATCCCTGCCCAAATTGTATTGTGGTGGGGGCAGACAATTCAGAGGGATATATTTCGTAAACCATGACTCATCATTTGGGGTGCAGGTCAGACAGTCCAAAAAGTCTGAATGTGTCATGTGCTCACATGTAATGGCTGCAGTGGTGGGAGGATGGGGCAGAGAGGGAGAGATGGGGGAGGGAGTGACTGTGTAAGACTGTTAAAGTTATTAGTCCTCAGTTTAAACACATCAGACTCAGGGTGACACCTACAGCTGCTCCAAGAGTTTGAGGACTCGTCCTTGGCTGTAGGTGAGTTAGGCTCAGTGTGCTGGTTTATTCATCCAGCCCACTGGTGTGATGGAGAGCCTTGACATGAATTATTCTTATTTTCATTTCTTGACATTGAGACCATCCCTAGTGGACCCTCAGCTGGGACTTTTAGTGGAACTGCTGTAACAACGGGGATGACACTACATCATCAATAATGTTGAGAATTAGTCAAAGTCAAAGTCAAGTACATGCTGAATGAAACTTACACATCTTTCTGGAAATGTATCCAGTTGCCTCTTCAGGATTTGGGGATCTTTTCATAAATAGCTCCCAGTGTGATGTGTGGAGGTGTTGCTGAAAATTAGCACTCATGATGAGGAGTTTGTGTGTATTGTTACTTACTTGTCAATGAGCCACAGTTATTTTTATCAAGCTGAAAAATGCCCAACTAATTATCCATGTTGTTTACAAAGTAAATCCTCTTTTAGAATGCTAATTGAAAAATGCTTGTTGGTGTCACTAAATGCTAGTTTTAACATAAAATAATAGCTTTTGGGAATATTTTAGCATATACTATATGTCCAGGACCTGCATCATTCAATTAATGAGCCCACTGTACCACAAACTGATGCATTGTCAAAATGTCAGTGAGCCCTATGGGGTATTACTCACAAGATGATTTTCTGCAAAAGAATCAGGGTGGGTGAAAGTTATTTCAGTGTTTAATATAAAGCTGAAGCGTGTTTTCAACAACACAGAGAAAGGCTTACAGATTCATTTGCTATTGCTGAGGGAAGGTTCATTGGATAGAAGAAATATAAGCATTTTGGAAACTATTCCTACCGAAAACACAATAAGAATCAAGAAGTTTTGTCGTTAGAGAAAACAGAAAACAAAAGTGGGGATGCAAAAAAGTATTAAGCAAGCACAAACCCAAACATTTGTCCCTATAGGAATGTAAAATTGTCTATTTTGGGTTTTGATGCCACAGAGGCAGCTCTTGGTTGTACATTTTATTGTTACATACCAGAGGACACTCGTCAGAGGTGAACCTGGAGGAATAGTACCTCTACCTAGTACCACCTACCAGTACCTCTAAAGCTCACTAATTAACGTACAAGTAAACACAAAACGTTTCTGGATTCTTTTCCTGGCAACCTCACGGTGACAACAAGACTCCAAGAAGTCTCTGCACCTGGCCAGGACATAGCATATAAACCCAGTAAAACCATAACTTTTTGTTTTTAAATTTCATTATTGTAACGGATTAAAGTAACAGCGTGTTAATTATTGAGGTGTAGAGGTGCTACGAGGCAGATTTATTTTAGACTCTGAATGCTGCTGTACATTTTCAAACAAAGAGTAGATCGTCACAGCTACAAACAAACTCATAAATCACTGACAAAACATGAACTGTAGAATACTGGAGAAATCAGAAGAAATAATAGTCCATCTTGCTTTCCTTTCTAGGCTTTTGAGACAAGCTATTAAACTTAAACACATAAAAAATTGAACAACCATTCGAGTTTCTGATTATTTGTACACCAGAATATTTCAGGGTTTCGTCTGGCCATGTAAAATGGACACTCTTACTTCATCATAGTATTGACAATATAAACGAAAAAGAAAAATTTCCACTTCTCCCAAATCATATTGCTCACACATTTTGTTTACTTCACAGATATTTTTGAATCTGAGAACTTAAGACATCTAAAACTACTTTAACCAAATTTCGTCTTGTTTGAACCCAGATGTTAAAACTTTTAGAATAGATTTTAAGATTTTACTGATTTAAGGCTCTTCATGGCATCTCTCCCTGCTATATCTCTGACCTGTTAGTACCGTACGCGCCAGTAAGTACTTTGAGGTCTTTTGTCTGTTCCAGAGGCCCGGCTGAAAGCTAAAGGGGACAGAACGTTTGCAATCAGGGCCCTGAGGCTCTGGAACAATCTGCCCGAGGAAATCAGGTCGCCTGAGTCAGTATTCTCCTTCAAGTCCCTTCTTAAAACATATTTTAATTGGAGAGCCTTTCCTGATTTTAGTTGAGTTTTAATTTTCTTTGAACTGTATTTTATTTCCTTTAAAAATGTTTTTCTTTTCCTGTTCTTGCATTTTCCTACATCTGTTTCTGTTTTCTTTTAAAACCTGATGATTTTATGACTTGTCTGTTTTATTTTTCTGCCTTTGTGAAGCACTTTGTAACGTGGATTTAGAAAAGTGCTCTATAAATAAAGATTATTATAATAAAATATAAATTATTATGTCTAGATGACCTGCAAAAAACACCAAGTCAGAGCTTAACAGAGATATACAGGCTCCACATTACTGGCTGTAATGAAGTATTAGTAGTTTACCGCAGGCATTTGTTTTATCTTTTTAGCACCCACTGTTTGGCCTGCGGGACACTGACTTCTGGACGTATTTTTATCTGTCGGGCACCAAAACTATGCTTACTGGGCTCATAAAAGTCTGACAAATGTAGCCAATGTTTTATTGAGACCAATTTCAACAATGACATTTCTTGACTAAAACTGTTTGTGTGTTGCTTAACTTCATACTTAGTACCTCAGAAATTTTCCATTGTCAAATTAGGCAGGGAGGAAATCCACCCAGAATTGTCCCTCAACACAGCGTGATATCTAAACTGCAGCATGAAAGTTCAAACTAATTTCACAAGATTGTTTTTTTTATATTTCAACAGAGAGGACAGATGATGACTAAGTGAACCACCAGGTTGAATCTTCCTTTAATTAGTGAAGGTGGAGGCAGAGAGGTGTGTTGGAGGCTCACTCTCACACACACACATACACACACACTTGCAATACCTACACGCAGCTGGCCTACACGCCGCTCAGCTGCCGGCAGGCTCACATGTCTGAGAGGCACGCTGCTAACGTGCCTCTCAGACATGTGTGCTATGTCATGTCGCACTGTGCAATGAGCCCCAGGCCCACTCAAACATACAACTCATCATCACACCTCAGCACGCACACACACACACACACACACACACACACAGCAAATATCTCTCAGGAATGTTATGGCGCTCAGCAGGCTAAAGCAGATAGTAGGTACTCACAATGTCTGGGGATGATGGGATGGATCTGGCTCATGACCCTTCTTGCGTGTCATCCCCGCACTCTCTCTCATGCGCTATCTGTCACTCCTAAAAAAAATAAAAAAATCAAACTCTAAAAAACCTGTTCGTTCTCACACATGAGCAAGCTTAGATTAGAAAGTAGGCACTGCTCTGAGGTGAGCATTTTGTGGAGGAATATGACATGAAACCAAATTGAGTTTCTGGTATCTTTGTGTTTGCACTATATCTGTCTTAGTATTTTACATTACAGCTACATTTGCACATTCTTGAGCTATAAAAACTATTTCAGTGCACAAAAGAACAAGTACTAGAGCCATGTTCTGTTTTGCTTGAGTGAATGCATCCTCGGATAAAGAGTCAAAGACTTGTGCTCATTCAGTCCTTTCATCCTTACACTTATTTTTCAAGAACCATTGTTCTTATCACGGGCTTGCACACTGTGTATATGTTGTGCGTGCGTGTTTATGTTGTAATGTGTGTGTGTCTGCCTGTATACCTAATGGGGCAATAACTGCCTGCTGAGTGCCTTAACCAAGGCTTCCTCACAGTGCAGTGAACATCTGCAGACCCTCAGACACTAACACTTCCAGCAGAGTGATTGATTATATGTCAAGGGTGTGATTGAACACACATCTATATACTCTATATGGTCACACACACACAGAAGGCTCTTCACATATCCATGCCTTTGCTGTATAAGATTTCCTGGGAGTGATAGCAGAAGGAAACCACCCTGGGGATAAGATAAAAAATTGATAACCGCACATACCGAGGATGTGTGTGAATGTACGATGTAGAGGCACTCATGCCTTTGGGGAAATGATATGTTTATATGGAGGCATTTACTGAAGGGCCCCATGAGATAATACCTTTGAGTTTTAGGAATGCTTATCATAATGTTTTGTATTGTGTGTGTGTGTGTGTGTGTCAGTGTGTAAGATACATTGCGATTTCTGTTCTCTTAAATCATAAATATGTGAAATTACACACACAAACACACCCATGAAAGAAAACACATTTAATACAAAATGTTTGCGGTCATTGCAAACACAGAAACATGAAAGGTAAGTGGAAGGAAACCGGAGCTCCTTGAGGAAACCCACAGGGAACACATGCAACCCCCCCACAGAAACAACTTTACTTATTTAAATACAATATATTATGTAAGAAAACACAACAACAAATCAGCATACTGTTGTATGTTGTTGTCTTATGGGACGTATAGGGCATAAAAAAAACATATGCAATATGCAGGAAGCATATTTTTATTTACAGTTACACACATTCACAAGCTGCCTTTTACAACCTGCATTGTGCTCCCAGTCCTGTACTTTTGCAATCTAAGCAGCTCTTTTTAGCTTGACTTATTGTTAGTTTTCCAGGTGGTCTGGGGGTTCAGACCAGGGGGCTTGCGTTTCGTGAAGCTACTTTATAAACCTTCATGTTTCTGTTTTGACATCAAACAGAAGCGCAGCATCTTGCTTCTTGCGCTTGTTTGGACCCAAAAGCAGCCATTTCGAATGAAATGGTGAACTGCAAGTTTCTTCCAGTTCTCTGAGTTTGTGAAGGGTCAAAGGTGTGACATGACAGACACACTGAGAGCTGTGAGTGTGTGTGCCTGCTTGCCTGCATGTGAGTATATATATCAGAGGGTGAGTGTGATGACAGGACAACTCAGAACAGAGACAAGTGTTCTGTCACTCATATAACTTCAAAAGAAAGCCACAGGACGGCTGTCATTTTGCGAAAAATGATTTGTCTGTGTGAGTGAGTGAGAGTTTGTGTGTGCGTGTCAGTCAGCTGGATAGCCAAGGCAGTATAACATGTTTTCCTACTCAACTGCTTAGAATATTGTTAAAAACAGTGGGGTTAACCTTAAACCTTCTGTGTGAAGGTAACAAAATCAGCACCAGCACCTCCACAGCTCACTTGTTAAGTTACATCTTGTTTGTTTCATCCATACAGAAACCCAAGTGTAAAAACAACAAGTTGCAGTTTTACAGAGGGTTACATATGGAAGCCGAGAACAGCCGTGCTTGCAATTGCCGTCATCGAGATTACGAGTTTATTTCATTTCTCGTAATAACAAAGCTCTTTTTCTTGTGATAACGGGTTAATTTATCTCAGTCTTTTCCTTAAATGACAGGGACTGATCTGAATGTTATCTCTAACAGAAAGACTATGCAATTTCTGCTGTGTTACTAAGACCTTGATTGAAGTACAGCCTGATGCCATGATCAATAAAGGGTACTCCTTGATCTGACATTTTCAGCTTAAGTCAGTTGCTACAGTTGTCAAGATGCCATACAGGCATGCTGGCATGGCACATGATATATTGTGTTAATTAGTGAGCTTTAGAGGTGTTAGCTACCTTGGCTGTGTCCAAGAAAAACAAAATCCACCTACTGTTTTCCTATCTTTATACAAAGCTAAGCTAACTAGGTGCTGGCTGTAGCCTTATATTTAACAGATACTGTGTGAGTGGTAATGTCAACCTGCTGGTGGTGGTATATGAAAAGTCAGGAGATCACCAACATCAATAGGGTTCATCCAATGCAGACCATGAATGTCTGTACAAAATTTCACGTAATTCCATCCAATAGTTGTCGAGATATTTAAGCGGTGGAGCGACCAACATTGCTATTTCTAGAGCCTTGCTCAAGGCTAAAAACTAATAGCAAAAATACAGACAAATGCCACGATAATTTTAAATAAGTATGAGTCGTTATAGCATCATAACATGCTTTACAAAAAGATCAATCTGTGCATCTTTTGTTGGTCAGCTCAGCCGGCTCCTTCCATCATAGCCTGAGCTAATATAGAATTCTTTAAGCCCAAGGAGCACATTTCCAATTCCACATTATCTGTTTTATTTTATTCTTTTTAGATTCAGCTAGCAAAATGATCTGGGATCAAGGGTGTTCATGAATCAGATATTTTCTTTTATGGTCTCAAATCTGTCTCTGTCCTTCATGGTTTCTATCTGCTATAGACAATCTTATCGTCACTTTCCCATTATTACCTACTCGCCCCTTCCTCCACACAGTGGCCCTGTGTCACGTCATTTGTAACCGCAAGCAACCACTTTGCTTCAGCCTTCAGACATCTTTGTACATCTCTCAAATTTGGGTCTCTGGTTGGTTAATTTTGCTACTTTCATTTTCAATCACGCATACATCCGATGATGCATACAAATTGTTCCCTTTGATGCCAACCATAAAGTTCAGTTTTTAACCTTACGACTTCACCAAGTGGGGGTAATTTCAACTCTGAGACAAGAGGACATTCATCCTGTCTTTTAGGTGTGAAGGTGAAAAATATCCTTTATCTCTAGTGTCACATGGTTTGGATCCTTTTTCACTGAAAAATACTCTTAAAACACTCAAAGTAATTGAAGGGTTGTCAAAGGTCCATTTTCAGTGAAAAACTTTATAGATGGCAATCATTTGCAGAGGATGAGAGCGACAGTAAAGATACTTTTGGCACACTGGCACTGTTATCAGGCTTGGAGACAGACAGTTCAGTTTCTCTGTTGCTTTTGAAGAGCTGGCTGAAAGAGATATATCATACTGTATCATATGTAATATATAATAGCTCATATTTTCTTCTTCAGTAAGTGCGAACAAGAGCTAATTGCAGATATTGAAATTGCTTGGGAACATTTCCACAATTACACTGCAATTAGACAATGACAGTTTAATTAGACAGTAGTTTCATGCATCTAGATATGCTGCTTCTAACAAGGTGTTTACTCACCTGAACCAGAATTTCCTTGTATAATTGTAGGATTTGGTTACATCCAAAGGTGATACCCCAGAAAACACTGATTTGGTGTATGAAAGTCGGAAATGTCATTTGAAATGTATGTCATTTGACTTCAAACCACTGAAGCAGTGTTAACTGGACTCAACATTTTTTTATATTCTTCAAACCAAGATACTGGCAAAATTACAATCTTATTGCCAGTACTGAAACTCAGGTACGGTATTGGCACCTGTAATTACCTCAAAACCGTTCCCAGCTCTATTCACAATAAGGATTAAAGTGAAATATGGAGCAGAATTTTGACAGAAAGTTCAAACCTGACTTGCTGGTCTGCATCCCTACAGCTACAGCATTAATACATGTGTAAAAATGTCAAAATGACCAGTGTTGTGTGCAGAAAGGCTTTATGTAACACATGTAACAAGTTCACTGGTGAAGAACGATAGCATACAAGGGAGCAGATAAAGTCCATACTGAAAAAGCTAGTTAACAGCAAAGGTGGAATTCAAGTGGAGTCTAACCTATGGAAGTCTTTGAAAGTGTTATTGTATTGTAAATCCCAATGAGCCTCAAAAAGGTTGTTTGTCGAACCATTTTAAAATGATCTATCAGTAAATTGTATTTTAGAAGGTACGCTAATTTAAAGTTTAGTCCCTGGTGTCTCATTATACTTTACAAATATGAAACAAATGGCAATAGCATATAAAAAAATCAGAAACACAATGGGCAATACAATGTAGTTTTTAATGTTTACTTTAAGCAATAATGTAGCAGTGAGTAAGAAATTTTAAATTTAAATAGTTCCTCTAGCAAATTAGCCAACACTGCACTCATTTAACACATATACAGTGTGTATCAGGATGAAGCCTGTACACTGACAGAATCAGTGTTTAAGTACACATATAAAGCAATAAGAGGTGAAAGACGAAGATGAAGAGAAATGCCTGAAACTACAGCTGTAACAATAACACAAGCCAATAAACAGAGAAAGAAAAAAGCAGGAAGCACATCTCCATTGCTCTTTGAGCAGCCAAATCTGCTTTATGCCTCTTCATCTTGTTTATCGTTTCAACATTAGCCCAAGTAGTGACAGAAACATAAGGTATTCTCTCTTTTTCTCTCCAGCACTGCGGCCTTGTGAGGTTCACTGGTCCACTCCATCAAGGTAATGTGATTAGTTTACTAGGACTGGGACCCGAACAGGTTTCCTCTTGCTGCGAGCGGTGTGTGCTTGTGTGTGTGGCATGTGTGCTTTTAAGTGCGTGTTTGAGACCTGGAGTGGACACCGTGATGGATGATGAAGATGAACAAATCAATACAAAGGGCCTGTCATTGCGGCTACATCCCAATTTACCTCGGCATGTCTGCACTGTCAGTCAGCAGGCAGAGACAGAGGAGAGGAGACAAATAGAGGAAATAATGATAAGGCGATGGGGAGGTTGGGAGGAGTGAATGGGGAATAGGGAAGTGAGGAAACAATTGAAGAGAAGAAGAGGAGGAGATGGACTGATGGGCAGGAGGAGATCGATAGGGAGAGGATATGCAGGATGGGATTAGGGAAAGAGAGTAAAATGGATGATGAAGATACAGTGACTGACTTGGGTATTTTTCCAGCAAATCAATCAGATTTGGTGCTTTGTCTGAAAAGGTCACATACTGCAGTTGAATACCTTGAGTAATTCAGTCATACACATGCACGTGGAAAAATGGGTGCAAACACTGCAGCGGAGGAACATTCACACATCCATCCAATCCCAAAAGGGTTGCTCTCGTCTCTCATAGAAGATAAGAATGCTAACCCTTGACAGTTCAAAATGGCTTAGGAGCGTCTTGATTGTGAGCCAATTTTCTCTGAGCTGTAAGCCTTAATGTCTGTTTTCAGCACCAGTGCTTTGCTTTTAATGGTTCCTGGCTGCTTTTTGAATTTAAGGATGGAATTAAGTTATCTAAAAGGGAAATAACTCAATGGAAACATCACCTCGCAGTTGGCTGCTGCAGAACTGTCTGTGTGTGTATACATGTGCATATATGCGTGTCTGTGTGTGCGCTAAGCCTCGGTACAGAGTGAACAAAATACTGCAGTTGCATTAGTAAGGTAAGTATTTTACACAATCCCGGCACTTCATAGCTCTCGGTTCTGTCTATTTAGCTGTCACGGCTGACAAACTGAAAAATGACTGTATTTCTATACAGTTCAAACTTTACGTAAATGTCTCAAGGTTGTGGTTATGAAAGATTGTGACTGTGTGGCAGCAATACTTACTCTGATTTGATCAGTGAAGCCTTGCATTAAGTCAGTTTCTTCTTCTAACAATGTCTTCACTTTTTACGTGGCACAGCAGGATTAAATGACAGGTACAGTGGAAGCCTTTGTAGAAGTAATTTGTATCCTTTGTGTTGGGCTCGTGCATCAGGCTCTGCTTATTCCCAGTTTTTACCTTCAGGTTTCCTTATGCATCCCATATCCACTATTTACAGTAAGTGCCCAGTCCACATGGACCTAGAAGATACCAAATATACCGTTGACAAAAAAAATGATTTCACCAAAATGTCCATTCAGTTTGACCTGGAGCTTTTAATCGTATTACATGATCTTTCTTATAAGGAGTTGCTCAGATGTCAAGGAATTGTAGATGTTCATTTACCATTTTTCTGGGCTCTGTAAAGATTGATGTGAAAGTTGAGATTGGAAGTTAATTCTTGACGTGGAAACAGCAGCTGACAAAATAATCTCAAAACAGCATCCACTCAATAGCCATTCTGGAACTTTTTGATGTTATTAAGGTCAAGAATGGACCTTCAGTCTGAACCATATACATTGCTGCAACAGTGAGACAACATTTCAGAAGAGCCAGAAAAGAACATTGCTTATTAAGCACACACATTGCAGACATTGCAAAAGAACCTTTGTCTCCTCTCCCATGCTCTAGACATAAAGCCTCCAACAAAAAAGGCTCCAACAGCAAATATGTTTTAAAAGAAACTTAACGCTGGTCGAAAAGATTTTGATCAACAAAATGCATCAAGGAATCACTTTTAATGAAAGCATTTGCCTAGTTAACAATTTATAGCAGAAGTACGTAAAAGGTCTTCAGTTTTAAGGGGACAGGGTTGTTCCTTAATCACGATTCAAGTCCTTTATAATCACCAAACTGCGTCAGTAATAATAAGCAGATTTTTCTTTTCTCCCTGTTATTCTCTTAGTTGTCTTTACAAAACAACTGCACAAGGGGACCTTAAGAAAGTAACCTGCTGTGTACTGAAAATCATTTACACCTTTAAAAAAACATTTATTTTCTGTGAAAACCAGTAAAAACTGGGAGCCTTAGATTTTCCGTATAGACTTCTAGGGAGGCTTTATCTTTATAATCAGCCACCAAAGGAGGCTGGAGGAGCCACAGGCCACCGTGGAATAATGCAGACTCACTCTCACATCTACTATATTATATCCTATGTTAAATCCGACAGAAAATCCTGTCCTTCGTTCGTATGTCATACACCAAACATTTTCTTACAGTGCAGTCACCGTCTTCCTACCTGCAAGTATAATGAACATCATTATTGCCTTATTTTCCACATGGAGCACAGTTCAGACAAGCTGTTCACGGCAAGCTATGATTGCAAATCACCCATAATGGCAGATTACACACTGCCTACATATAAAAGCATAATTGCTCATACTCAACACATTCCACCTTGTAGGTTATATGTTGATTTTGTGTCAAATTAGAGTGTGTAAGGGCACATTATAGCACATACTAGTCATACAAGTTGAAGAACAAGAAGTTTGTATGCCTAGAGGACATACAAGCTATGTTTAACAACAGCGGTGCATTTACCTTGCTTTGCTCCATACGCCAGCTGTTGGATCTAATTAAGAGGCTATTTCAAACCTGTTACAAACCTTATTCAAACTTGTAGAGCCACAAATTTCAAACAAAGTGCACGTCCTTGTCAGTCTTGCCATGCGTCACAACTCTGTCTCTTGTTTGTGTTCGAGGACAAACACATTTTTTGCTTTTTGCTGCTCTACCCCGCCTACCTCCCTTCAACCCACTCTCGCTGCCGTTTAATTGCAGGACATTCACCTTTAATTGGTGTTATGGCTTTCCCTTTACATTGCCACTGATAATGAGACCATTTCTCACTCCACCATTAGCCACTTCCCCACTCGTAAGCCAGAAGTGAGGCAGGCAAAAATTTCTTGGCAAACTAGGACAAAATCTGTCAGGGCATCATTCGAGCAGAGAGGGCCAGAAGACGTAGAAACCTACACAGATGGACGATGCGTGGGCATGTATACATTCTCTTGGTGTTTCCACTTGTGTGTGTGTGTGTGTGTGTCCATTTATGTAAATGTATGGATGAGTGCGTGTGTGCCTGGTTTCTTCTCCTCCTGACTTTGTGTGTGTGTGACAGTGAGCTGGGACACTCTGGGGAGCTGGCTAGCCAGCTGGTGTGGGGGAATTATAACTCCTGTATTTCTCAGGCCAGTCAAAGACAGCACTAATAACTCTGTCAGGAGTCCCAGCTCAGGGTATTTTAAGACATTCAACTTCACATCCATTATTGATGAGACAGATTCAGATGCCACGGACATCTGCACCTCACTGTACCAGTTCTTTGCCCGAGTCTCTCAACATGACGCATGCAAAGATGCACACTAAGTGGTCTCCTACCAATGCAACTATTATGCATTAGTCATTTATTATCTATGCTAACATGTCTTTCCAAATCAGGCAGTTGTGTGGCCTTCATATAGAGCATCAAAGAGGACATTTGTGGAAGTCAGAGTGAGGATATGTGTTAGCATTGATTTTTGTTATTAATTTGGTTTTCATCATCAATAGCAGCTCCCATGAAGAGACTTGTTTCAGAATAAATATGTTCACCGTGTTGATCGAATAGGTCATTCATTTATGGCTACGTTTTTGGACAATTTGGACAATTCAGTGACACAGAAGCATAAGACAGCAGCACCTAAACTCTACACAGACAATACTTGTTACAAGCATACATTTGTTGATGGTGTCGGTCTTCAGGGAATTGGTGAAAACAAAAGGATTAAGTAACTTTAGCGTTATCATTTAACCATGAATATGACCTTCCGTAATGTTAACTGAGTTTTAATGTCTGTTTAGATGCCGTGTTCTCTTGCAGGTTGTTAGATACCAAGTTTGAGTGGATTCTTTTCAAACCTGTGAACTCTGTGAACTGTGCTGTTACATCTGGGCTGTGAAAAGTATAAAAAGACCGTCTGTCAGGGTAGTAGCTCTCTCTCACGGCATCCTCCTCCACCTACCCTGTTCTTTTTGATTGTTTGCCACACTATAAAAACACACAACACTTTCGTCCACACATTAAAAAAAGCTATCTCGTGGGTATTTTTTAGATGTTTACTTGGTTTATTAAATTACTTTTGCATTCTAACTCTGTGTGTAGCCTTCCATGTTGTTGCCAGGTTTGAGCTATGGCGACATTGCTAAAACTTAAATATACCTTATTTTACTGTAGTTGCCACATGCAGCTTCTGTAGGAATACGCAACTGCCAGCCAATGTTGGCAGGGAGTATCAATGTGGCATCCACCAAGGGCATCCACGACGTTAGCGCCACCTGCAGGTGACCCCTGGCTACAGGGTTACAAGTACACAAATCACTTGTGCTCCACATTAAACTGAGCTATGTGGTGCCAAAGGAACTTGTCATTTGTGAGCGAAAAAGCAGCATTTGAGACTCGTAGCGGCAGATTCAAGCAGTTGTAGTTATTGACTTGTGTTTGTGATAGAAATATATCCAAGACAAAAAATATATATTTGTGAGAAAATATTCTACAGGTGTGCAACTCTCATTGCATGTTCACATACTGATTTGCAGATGTGCAAATTTTGTTCACAACGTCACATTTTTTGATCCAGGTGTGTGAATGAGTTTTGCAGCATGTTTACTGAAAAAAAAATTCTACAGGTTTGCTACTTTGTGAAGCATTTCTCTGTGACTTCAAATTTACTGATACACGTGTGACTATTTTCTACATTTACTACAAATTCCACTGTCACAGGTGCTCAGTTGTTTTGCTCCAATAATACCTTCATAAGGGAGCCCCAGCTGGCCCTTGGTTTCAAACTCAGAGCCCTCTTGCTGTGAGGTGACAGTACTAACAAATGAGCCTTTGATCCACTCGTATTGTATTTTGCTAACACTAAACAGTTCTGTGTGAACATTAGTAGAAAATGAATGATGAATAAAGTGATATGCAAACAGGCTGGTATGTGCCTGTTGTACTTGAGGATGGTTGGTAGTGTGAGTGGGAAGGATGGATCAGCATGCAGGTCTTGATTTTTCAGATTTAAAAATAAATAAATAATAAAAATCAGACCAGCTACAAGGAGGAGAAACAAAAACAATTGCATTAGGTTTATCACTCAGGGTCCGCTGCAGATAATTAGTACACAAAACACTGGCGCTACTCCACTTTCCTGGTGAGTGAAAAACAGACTAACAGGTTTTCTGTCTTCCAAAACCTTTTATACCCTGTCATCTGCTGTATGTGGCCAATCAGGGAAGATCTCTGGAATTAGAGCCACTTTCACCCAGGTGGCATCAGTCTCCCCTCATATGGAGCTAAACTGTACTCAATTGTACTTTGACAAAAATATTTATCAAATTTAACATTTCAAGAGGCATAATCAAAATATGTCAGTGAAGTTGATAAGCACATAAACATTCCCGTCTTTGGAAGTGGAACATTACACCAGAGAAGAATTACCCACAAAGACATTTTAAAGGGGAAGTACACTCCTTCTTCTTAAAGGGTCAGGCAGGTCAGGTAATTGAAGTCCCCCTACAGAAAACCTGCATGAGCAGAAAGACTAAACACAAGTGACAATATAAATGTTGATCAGATGAGTGAGAGGAATGTGCACACATGCATGTATCAGCATGCATACCAACATTGATTTAAGGAAATTACATATTGGGAATGGGGAAAGTAGGCTCCATGACAGTGCCACAGACAGACATGTATGTACACACATGCAGCAGCACACTACACAAACAAAGCCTTTTAAACGAAAACGAGTGAATGCAAAGAACATGAGTATTTTTGTTTTAACATAATTATAGTTATACATGTGCAGTGCTCGGATTTTAATTACATTAACAGCCAACAAGTCAAGGTCATGTGCACAGGTAAAAGGTTAATGGTGTTACCCTTATCTAGAGCTGACACTCACAGCTGCTTGGAGAATATATTCCAGTTACCCAAAGCCTTGTATCCACCTACGGGCAGAATGACAGGGAATAATTGGTACAGTACAGTATGAGCATTCCCTTTGCAGCCTTTAATTTGATGTATGTAGAGGCTTTTCTCAGTGCAATTATGCACACCTCATACAAAGTGGGAACCTTGATTAAATCTTGTGAAAGCAGCACCAAGCTCTTGCAAAATAAGTACATAAATCAGCTTTTAAATATATATTGGACAATTCATCAGCAGTACAAGAGCACAGAGAGTGACATGGACATGTATTGGAGTCGTAGCAGTAGTTCATGCAGCTCAAATCCAATGTTTTCTTCTACTTCATCAGTTCAGGTACTCCCAACAATCGTAAGTTTCAAAAAGTTGCCCCTAAAGCCTTGCATTTTGTCACTGTATAGAGACAGATGATACCTGTAGTTACAATGAAATCATCATGTGAGTTTACAGAGTCACATCTGTATCTGCTGTAGGAGAAGCACCCTTTGTCCTGGCCATTCTGTTCTAGGACATATCCTTAATAACTTTTGCCCAATTTCTAAACTTCCCATTCTGGCCAAAGAAAGTTGGTAGCAGACAAGATAATTGCTTCCATAAATGGTAATGGTTTCTGTGATAAATTCCAGTCTGGTTTTAGAGCAGGCCATAGTACAGAGACTGCACTTCTCCAAGTTGTTGAATTTGTTGTAGCAGCTGACAGTGGTCAGTCATCTGTTTTATTTCTTTTAGATCTTACAGCAGCTTTTGATATAGCTGATCACTTGATTTTAAATGAGGGTTGTAAACATAGTGTGGGGTGTCTGCTTCATTTAAGATGGGTTTTTAGTGCTTTCTTTCCAACAGGGGTATTTGTGTTCCCATACAGCAGCAATATATTTTCCATATTGTCCATAATAAAGGCATACAGATAAATCTGAATTCATTATTGTAGGCACATTTCATCACTCTGCAGACATATTGGTGACATTTGTGACAACAGAACTAAGTTTTGATCAAATAAGTCATTCATTAAATTCCTGCATCTTTGCAACATATTGAAGATTAGATCTTTTATTATTATTCTCAAAGAACTTTCATCGCATCCGGGTTACCTGCAATGCTCAATGCTCCAACCTACCAACCAATCACACCGTAGCTCCTGATAACCACAATAAGAATTGTTGCAAGATCACAAGAGTGTGTATCCTAATTTCAGCATCTTATTTGTTATTTGTGCATTTCAGAGAAATAAATAAATATATTATATTAAATATAATATAACATGAACACCTGTGTGGACACACACACACACACACACACACACACACACACACACACAAACATACAGTCTCTGTGGCTGGAAAAAATCTGTTGTTTGATAGAATGATCCCAATCACAGCTGCAGGGAGAAAGTAACAGATGAACTGAGAAGTAATTCATTTCTCAGTTTTTCTCATTCTGTCCCCATCTCCCTCCCTTTAGATCTCTCTACCTCTCTTCAGGTAGCCCTCCTCATTCATTTCATTACTTTCAACTGGTTGTAACACGATCATATTCTCTCATTCTGCCACCTCTCTTGCCCAAAGGCCATTCCTACACTACTCAACTCAGAGCTCATAACTGCCTTAATTGAAACCGTCATTGCCTTAATTGTGTTAATTAATCACCTTTCCACTCTTGCCTTTGTGGGGATTTGTAATAAATGCTGTTCATTGAGGGTGGCAAGAGAGTGAGAGAATAAATAGCTTTACTTTAGCAAGGGAATGAAAAGATGGGAGGATGGGTTAAAGGACACAGAGCAACATTGAGTTTGATCTTTGAATAACAAGAATCTGTTTGACTCCAACGATTCACGATGTGTTACGAGTCCTGAAATTTAATTTAGCAATTTCAAGTTTGCCATTTCTCCAGCTTTTGAATGCTGTTTGTCAACAATGCTGATCAGGATAATGACTGGGTTTCATTGTAATTAAAATAAAAATTGGTTGCGCATGGGAAGAGATAACAGTTAACAATTAACTATACATGCAGGTGTGTGCCATGGTTAAATACTTGAATGTAAAACAGCAACGTCATCAGTCGGAATGGGGCTTTTGCACATCGGGATGTAAAGACATCATGGAAAAAGACTTGACCTGAGTTTCTGCAATAGACAACTCTTCAACGTTTACCTGCAGTGCTTGCTCATGGTGGAAATCGTTGGGTCTTTGTAAATAATAATATAAAGAGTAACGTTATGGTCTAGACCTGCTCTATAGTGCCCTGAGATAACTTCTGTTATGATTTGGCGCTGTATTAATAAAACTGAATTGAAATGGTTTGTTTTCTGGCTGCTAGCGGTAGCGTTTTGGACAGTAGCCAGGCAAGAAATAACTATAAGAATCCCAATATGAACTAGAAACCCCGATCTCAGTGCTATGATAGAAGCAGAGTAAAACACCCAGTAGTCGGTTTGGAACCCTCTCAAGTCCCGCAGCTCTCTACATCGAGTGAACGCCAGTCTGAGGTTCACTCTTGTTCTTCCTCGTTTTTTATCACTCTCTCTCTTCACACTTACTCCGGTTGTTCCACCGTCCCCCAGCAGATTGTACCCATGGACAGACAGAATTGCACAATTGCATGATTTTTAAATGTGCTTCTTTACACTGAATTTTTTTTTACAAAGAAACAAAAATACAGCAGCCACCCTCAAAATATCTTTGAGTTAAAATGCCAATTATTTAGTTATTTTTTTATGTATTTGAACAGCAGTGATAGCTGAAGTTGAAGCACTTGATGAATCAAAAACTTTGAAAGATGGTGAAGTGGCATAAAAATCAAATAAGTGAAAGGACTTGAAACACTGATTGAAAGACTTGCTGAAGTTTGAAGGAATGTGAAATCCGTAAATCTACGTGTTTTCAAGGCAATGAGACAACTAACAGATCTCCAAAGAGGCACAGTGTTGT
This sequence comes from Maccullochella peelii, assembly GCA_002120245.1. Taxonomy (NCBI): domain Eukaryota; kingdom Metazoa; phylum Chordata; class Actinopteri; order Centrarchiformes; family Percichthyidae; genus Maccullochella; species Maccullochella peelii. The sequence continues at coordinate 267,256 of LKNJ01001192.1, read as the reverse complement.
GTGGCCCAAATACACATTAACAAGAGCAAAAGAATAAGGCAAGGGACAAAGACAAACTCCATCAACAATGAGCAACACCAGTCAAGAACAGGCTATGACAGACATACTCATTATGATCGTTAGGGGCTGAAAAATATTACCCCTTGGCATGGGACCTAATGTGACCCACCTTTGTAGCGGTGTTTGCAATGGTTTATTTATTTCAAAGTTATTTTCCTTTTCCTTCATAAGTCATTTGTTATTTAGTCCTGTCTCTGTGTATGTGATCCCTCACCACATGTGGACAACCTCCTACCCATTGAGTATCGATCGCTCTTTGAGAAACATCAACAAAAATCACATTGAGCAGTTTTATTCAAGCTTTGTACTGAAAAAAAAAATCCTTATCAAACAGTTGACAGTCTGTGGATTATCATGAGTAACCAGGACGTTGTCTCAGGAAAAACAAAGTGCAACTTTTTATTGTCCAGTACTCTGCGACAGTAGGTATGCAGGAACATGTACATGATTTAAGCTGCATTCACCTTGACATCCCAGGTAGCCTTGCAGTTAATTGCATTGCACCCTTTTCACATTTGTAGCGACACCTTTGAGAACTTTGGATCGATTCCACTGTTTCGATGTCTCCTGCTATTTTGTTTGCTGCTATCCTTCTACATCTAGAATGCTTATAGAGCTCCATGAGGCTGAAAAATCCTTTTATAGGGTAAAGCTCAAGCTTTTAAAGAGGAAATAGCCTAGCTGAGAACGACAGAAAGAAAGACAAAACAAACGTGTTTAATGGTTTTAAATTAGATCCTATCACAACCCATTTATGTAGCATGTAGCGATGTGATCTTGATAAAGTTCAACTTCCCTAAACTTTTTCTTAGCCACCTGGCACCTCTACACTTAGATATAATCTTTATTACTGATTTTCCTAAAATGGACTTTGTTTTTTATGACTCACTTGTGATCTTAATGTTAGGTATGAATGCTGAGGAGAATAATGGTCATTATGGGATCAGCTAACGGGTATCCAAATAAAGAAATGAGAACAGAAATAGCAGTGAGTGGGCTGCAAATACATAATGTAGATGCTAGCTATTGAAGAAGGAAGGCATGACTGGCCATAGCTCTAACTTAATACAGGTGTATGTGTGATTATGTGTGTGTAAGGGTATTCTAATTAACATACTTTTGGTCACTAAGATGTGTAAAATATGCTAATTTGACACACATTAGAAAGACAGAAGCATCATCCAAAGGCTGCCAGACAGACCGACAGACAGGCACCACAATGGGCCATTTTAGATTTCCAGATGTTAGCCGAGGCTGGTTAGAGTAGGGCCTCAGGCAGAAAGGTCTGGACTACAGGGCTGAAATCTGTCCATTAAATCATTTCAGCGTTAGAATGTTTAACAACACAATCAACACACTTTTTGGCTTGTTGTGTAGGCTGTAGTGCTAAGAACAAAAATACTTATTGTGGCTGAACTGCAGAAACAAAATGTTATTGTCTCCTCTTCTTGGAGAAAACGACTGTCAGTCATTATGACACTCATTGTCTTGGAGATAATGACTGTCTGCTCTGATCAGTCCTTTTTACATTGTGTGGCTAACTTTTGAATTCTTTCTTCAAAGCCAATCAGTAGTATAAACATTTGGCATCAGAATTGTTTCAAACTTTTAGGCTCTGTCAGTGTCTTAATTACAGTTCGGGAAAAAGAAAAGGGGTTATGTAACAGCGTTATTTAAGCACCATTTAAACTGGCAGGTTGCCTTGGAACTGAAGTTAATTTAGAGACAGTGCAGCAAAATGAAGTTAGCCTTGTAATGGGAGAAGCGAAGTAAATTTAAACCATACATATTGGGTCATACTAAACACTAAAGAGTATGTTGCAAAAATAAGACATGAGCATTAAACTCAAATGAAAATAGATGGCATAATGGAAAAATACATTTGCCTATAATTACCAAAACAACACAGTCGTTTTGCAAATGAAATGGCTGTAAATGAAGCAGGTAAATGCTGCACAGAGTCAGACAAATGATTATTAAGGTAATTTAGTCCTGTTAATAAAACCTAGTTAAAAAAAAGTGATTCACGATTAAGACAGACTCTTGGAAAGTACTGTGTAAGGATTACAATGGATGAGGTAAAATTCACAATCTAAAAATACAGGGCGTTTGATACTTTAGACAATACCTTTTTAAACATGGTATTATCTATAGTATTTGAGACAAGGAGAATGCCAGTTAACAATCATTTGAATAATAATAAATCTTTCATTTCGTTAAAAGCATCCACCTTTATCCCTACACCATTTCCAAGCAGTCATGATTTTGTCAAAAGGTCAAATTGTCAATGAAAGTTGGTCAACCAGCACATATGCCAACAGTTTTGTTTCTTCCTGATTTGCCCACTACACATGCAAATTAGTGTCTCTTTCCCTGCACCTGCTTGTCCCATTTTAACACTGAAATTATGCCACAAACATAAAAGAACTGTAGATTTTTTAGGCTCTGGGAAAATATTACAAAAAACTTTTTTTTTTTTGATGATGATGAAAGGTTTGAAGTGTTCCTTCAGGAGCTTTACAGGTGTTGCAAACGAGAGATTTTTTTGAGTATCCCCTTAAGAACACACAAGTGAATGTCTGGCCAAACTTTTAATTCACAATAGCTGTTGATTTTGTTGTGGACTAAGAATACTGGCAACCTTTTGACTGCAAATCACCTAAATCCAAAACCTCATTAAATGCAACTACTGTTAAACAATACATATCTCAAGCAAACATGAACTAAATCAACAGTTACTGTACCAGATTCAGTCAAATATGCTGAGGTTATCTGACCAGTGTCTCTTTGACGCACAACATCTTCACCTTTCCCCAGATGGTCTGATCGGGAGGTGTTTCCTCCGGCATAAAGGACAGGCCAGGCCATAGCAGGGAGCTGAGATAAACGACGTGTGTATTTCACCATTTTTACCCGCCATGTCAAGATGGGCGCCATCCATCACTCCGCCACAATGACACTTTAAATTGGTTACGTCAAATTAACCTGATGTATCATGGCACCATGCTGGGGGTTTCAAATTGGTTTTGTGGCCTGTTATGAGCAATGGGTAGGAATTCATCAAGAGTGGCTTTTACTTGTCCCCAGGCAGGTTCTGGTTTCTTCTCCCCCCCTGACCAGTAAGGAGACACAGATATCTGTTAACTGTCATGACTACATCATGATAAGTCCCTTGAATTGAGATACTTACCAGATGAACACAGGTTGAATCTGATATTGAAGTCACAAGAATGTCCAGTTGAGAACATCTATGCACTGTTGGTTTCAGTCAAGCATTTCATTACACACTTAAGCCTAGTGGCAACCAAGTTTGTTGAGGTAAACAGTTTATTTGGCTCTTCTTCTATGGTATTTAGCAAATGCCTTGAAAGTGCTATGAACCTCTTTTCTACAATGCTGACAACTCATTTCCTGTCAACATCTAAACCTGACCCCAACCTAGATTCTACCTTCCTTCAAATTAAAAGCTTGGTTTCGGGTAAGAAACAAAACTACCTTTAAATTACCTTTAAAAACACCTCGCTGCCTACATGAAGCCTTCATAGGAATATAAAAGTATGAAAAACTGATTTGGTAAAAGCTATGGTGAAATTTAAAGGTTTATGTGAGTGTGAGGTGGCCTTTCTGGTTGAACTTTCCGGTTGAACGCCAAAAGGGGTGGGTCATTTTTAATCATGGCTCTATGGATGGCAATGTTGGTCTGTCGGTTGGTCCATCACTTTGGTCCTGACTGAAATATCTCAACAACAAACTGATTTATTTCCATTAAACTTTCTGCAGACATTCGTGATCCAAAGAGGATGAATCCAACTGACTTTGGTGATTCCTCGACTTTTCCTCTAGTGCCAATATGAGCTTCACATTCGTGGTTTTAAGTGAAATGTTTCCATAACTATTGAATTGATTGCCATGAAATTGAGCACAGACATTCATGTTCCCCTTAGGATGAATTGTAATAACTTTGGTAATCACTGACTTTCTTATTTTCTCTTACATCTTGCCACCTACCTTTGTTTTGTTAAGTTCAGCTTTGGGCCAAATTACTATAGCCATTATTTCCCTTCATGCGTACCTGGATGCAGGTGTTCACACACACACACACACACACACAACTGGTTTAGCCTAATACCACGGGAAGGATATTCCATACATTCAACAATCAGTTGCAGATCATATAGCCATGATACACAAATGCATGCATCCCGATAGACACATAGTGCAGAGTTCACATAGCATCAATGCATTCTTGTATAGGTTATGAATATCTTGGTACATCTATTCATTAAGCAGCAGGAGACAGAGTTAGCAGAGAGGTTGACTTTTCCACAACATGCCCAAACACGCTGTTGGACTGAGGCAACACCTGTCGCCAGGAGAGAGAGGACACACACTGTTACATGGGGTGACACTAGAAGCATGCATGTTCAGGCTGTATGAATGCTGATTGAAATTACACAGCTCAATGATCCCCATCCACACCTCTACACATGTGGAAACTGCAGCCACAAGCTGTGTGGCAGTTTAACAAATTTAAACATTTCTTGGCACTTGGTGCAGATGGTTTCCTCTTTGACAATCCCATAAAACTCCGGATTAGGAGGACACATTGTGACAGGACTGCTCAGCTGTAGAAAGTTGTCAGACTGTTTTAAATAGCAGTCCAGTTATTCCGACCAATCAACACCATGTCAGCATCTTATTTTTTTCTTCACAGAGCTCTAAGTTTATTTTCTTTTTTTCTTTGAAAAACCCATTTCCACAAAATACTAAATAATTATGTACAATAATACAATAAATACTTTTCTCCATTAGTCTCATTTTAAAGAGGGGGTATTGAGGAAAACAAGACAGATTTAGCCTTGACTTATTGTATAACACATTTTTCTAACCACAAAAGCACCAATCTACGTTCAGTGTTAGAATTACAGACTGTAGGATGTGTTTCTGATTAACACGATGTCACATCGTCTACTAAGTGTGTGTGTTGCTTTCTCTCTCCTCATTCTTTTAGTCTGAGCCCAAAACAGTTAATATCCAGTGGATATCCAGTGATGCCCCTCTGGGTCAGAGACTGTCGACAGCAAGGTGACTGCAGCCATTCAGTCCCAGTGTGTATGAGTCGATAATGACATGATAATATCTGCAAATATTACTATTGCAAATATATTCATGCTTACAGCTATTGTGGGGACACACATCCAAAATCTGCAAGTCCTGGTGACAAACAGGCCTAGTGGTGGAAAAAACACATAAAGCTGTCCACTTTCATCAATGTTTAAGAGCTGGGGAAAACACCATAATCATAATTATGTCAACAGTTACGTCAATTGTCTCACTCACTGTTTCTTTCCTGGTTTAACCTTTTACCCACATTTCTAATCATCCACAGCTTGCTCTAAAAGACCCAATATACTTGCCAAAAAGCTTAGTTTCAAGATAGGTCCATATGAAAGCCCTCATTCCCCTATTTTTTCTATTAATCCAATTGTAAAGAAAGTGCTCAGGGGAAAAAAAGACCTGTCTGCTACTAAACTGATGTCCGAAAAAGACATCATTTTCGCTCTTTCATGCTACAGTGCATTTACGTTAATCATGAAAGCAAGAACAGGCACATGACTCACTAATATGGATGCATTAAGGTCAAAAGATTTTTAATATTTATTATTTTTACAGTCAGGCTCACTATTGTCGCTGCAGTCTTCCAAAATGTGATATTTTGTAAGAAGCACTTTGCTGAATTCTGCTTAAGTGTCCTTCATTTTGAAGAAGATTCCTTAGGCAGTGATTATTATTCTCGGCCTGCTCATTATAGTAATGTCTTAAAGTCACTTGTGAATGTGTCTTCTTTCAGAGGTAAAAACGCAAGGGCCTGTTAAGCTTCTTGATTTTGCAGGGGTTGCTTCAGACAGAGTGCTCTGCCCCGTGAGAAATTAACCCATTTTCAAGAGACTCTTAGAAAGGTATTAGTAGCAAACTCCATGTCTCCATTTTAATTTTGCAGCGTGAATCATTTGTTGCACCTATCATGTCCGTAAAGCGAGGCTGATTGTCTTTTTCTCACTGTCAAATAAGATGGTCTATTTCAACACGTTCTCATCCCAGATTGTCAAATACCGACGCTGCTTTGTCACGCCCCTTGGCGTCTCATACAGACGCACATGGTACCCTTTAGGTTGAGGCAACAAAACTACTTGGTTATGTTTCGGAAAAGATCATGGTTTGGCGCAAGTCATGTAAGTAACATCTCTCCCAGGTGAAAGTCCTGTGTTTGACCCATCCATCCATCTTTTTATCCACCCACCCCGACCTTCTCTCTATACGGACTTTGTTGCTCTTTATAGTATGTCACCTGATGTGGATGGGTCTACGTTGAAAGCCTGGTGCTCAAGGGTACCTTGTGTGTCTGTATGAGACGACAAGCGGCGTGACCAAACGTTTGTATTTGACGCCCTGGGAATGAGAACGGGCTGTCTATTTAAATTTTCACTCAACAATAATGCAGAAAACTTTCTATAAACACTCACATTACAATCTTAACTGCTAGTGCGGCTCTAACTCAGTTAGTTGTTGTTGTTGTTTCTTTTGCAATATTTTTTAATTGCCAGAGCCGGGTACCCACCTGCCCTGGATCTACCCTGCCTTTTGCCCAATGCATGCTGGGTTAGATAAGATATGTGGGTTAAAAAAGTGTGAATGATCATATCATATCTAAAGATCTAGCAGTAAAAAAAAAACCTTGAAAACCTACTAATATCCCTAAAATATCCCTCCCTCCCCTTTTTTTGAAGTCAGCTCCATTGTGTGAAGGTCAACGGGTCACATCGACATCAGTACTGTTGCTATGGTTACCTGCTATTTAATATACCTCGTACTAATGTAGAACAGTGGTTAAACTGTTGACGAGAAGCATGTTTGAGGTGTCCTGTTATACAGTTTTAATAGACACTTGTCAACCAATTTTAAAAGATTTTTGCATTTGGCCATTTTCTAGAGTTGCTATAATGTCACTGTACTAAAGATCTTCGAACACCAACAATGGAGGCCAACTGTGTTGAAGAATCAGGCTATTCTATAATACATCTATTTAGTTTTATTTTAGACAGTATGGATTCTCCATTGAAAATATGAAATATATAACTGTTTCCGCTAGGAAGCTTTATTTTATCTATATTTTATATTTTGCGTATTTGACAGTGGGTATTCTCTTCTATTTCAGGACTATTTTCTTTTAATGAGTAATATTATAACACAGAAACACCCCCATTTCATTTCTCATATCTACAGTATGTTTGCAGTTCTTCTCACCTTGCCATCTGCTCGGCTAGAAATAGCCACATCAATGTCTTTCAACAAAGACTGCTGCTATTATTATGAAACAGACAGAGATATCACGAGTCAAATCCATAAAAGTACACCTATTCTTACGGCTTGTCTTATCTCAATAATATCTGTCAAGGATGTGAGTTTTTTTCTCAGGGGTTAATTGGCTCTGTAGTACTCCAGTGGTGTGAAGGAAGTCAATATGGAAATAAATGAGAAGAAACTGAAATGTGTGTTCACAGTTATGTGTTCAATAGGGGGAGGTGGAAAATGCCTAATGCAGACAAAGACGAGTGAGGGAGAGATTTGATGTGTATGTATGTAGCATGTTTGTTCACCTATACGAGTCATTTAAAAGGATGTTTTGATGTTGAACCCTTTCGAGCCTGGAAGAGTTTATCTTGGATACTGGTGCATAGAGCTTTAGTTACCAAACCAAATAAACAATGATAAATGAAAGTTAAGCAGAAAGATTATATTTTGTCCAAAACAGAGAGAAAAGAAAAGCCGACAACTTCCTCATTTTCTTTCTTAGCATTGTGTTCTTTACTATACAAAGACAACAAGTCTCCCCTCAGGGTTTATAGACAACTTGGACACACAATAATACAAATGAATACAAATACACAAAAAGAGGTTTAAACTGGTCTAAATTTGGCACAAAAGATGAAGCCTTTAAGACGTCTATGTTACACAAACATTTCATGTGAATACATGCAACTAGACATATAAAAACCTTTCACTTGTTAACCAAATTTAGCTTTGTTTTAACCTAGAAGCCAAGATGTCTTTTGACCTACGAATCACCAAATCAGTGCTTACTTGGAAAGCATAAAAGATGCCTTCTCTCTATTGCAAATGGTTTCAACTTTTGCTGTTGCATTGCTTGACCCAGTTTGCTACTGTTCAGTTTTGTATGGCAAGCCACCCGCTGCCTGGGAGATCTCCAATTATGTGTCCATGTATCAATACCACCACCAGTGAGTCTTTGCCCCACATTACAACATTTCAAAAAACATTCTAACAATCACTTTAAGGAATTGAGAGTCTGGTTGCGGGCCCCTGACAAGCCTCAGGAAGTGAGAAGCAGCGAAGAATTCCAACATGAACTCTCCGAAAAACTTTCCAGGCAGAGTGTCTCATTAACGGAGAAGGAAAAGATACACTTTGTCTGCTTCAACTGTCAATCTGTGGTTTACACAGAGAAGAGAAAGGAAGAGGGACAAAGAGACAGAAAGACAGAGACAGAATGAGGTTAACCACACAACACACCAACCCCCGATCCATCACATACACACGCAAGGGAACTAGGTAGCACAGGGGGACTAGCCTTGAGTTATCAAAATGCTAATGCAATACAATGGACAACACTGGCTATGTTTTTTAATAAACACACTACCTCACTTAGGGTGAATCTCTTTGTCCAAGGCTAGAGGCGTGGAGGTTGAGAGGGAGGAGAGGACGGGGGAATTGAGCGATAATGCACTCCAAGTTAGCTGACCTTTTGCTTTCTCTCCGGCTGACGAGCAGCAGCAGTCTGTCAGGAGGAATCTCAGCCCGTGCGAGTCAAAAGGCTCGGTGAAGACATTGCCTTCTAGAAAACTCTAACAGAGACGAAGAGAGTGTGTGGAGGATTGTGTGCGTCAACAGATCGGGAATTTAAGATTGAAAGCACTGATTTGTGAGTTTGATGCAATGGCCTGTGCGAGTGCACACGTTATCATCTGCCTCCAGCTCAGACCAGTGTTCCTCCATCATGTGAAGTACCTGCTTGAGCCCTTCACGGTGGCACACGGCATCTGTCATGCTTTGTATCTCGGCCACAAGAGAGATACTGCCCTCATGTATTCATCAGTATTTTAATGCAGCCTCTTCAATGTCTCTGTCAAAAAAATAAGGATTTGTCAGAAAAATGCAACCAACCATCTTCTTTCCTTTCCTTCAGTTTTTGGAAAAAAACAAAAAGGACAAAAACAAACAAAAAAAATGTTTTTTTTTATAATAACAGGAACAGTTTTCTCACCTACTGTAAAAATAGGGACGCAGAAAACAATGGATATGTGATTGTTATTTGATTTGATTTGTGGCGGTTGTTCCCAAAAATAGTTTCCAATTTTACACCTGTATTTATTTTTTATTTCCTTTGTCTGCTTTGTGTTTGTGAAGTAATTGCACCTCAAACTGTTTCCAACATATTGATAATGCATGTTTGTTTCCCCCCTTTCAAAGAATCACACTCATGTCTTTTAATCAAATATTTTTCTATCTCAGGCTCTTTAGGAAGTTGCTAAGGCACCCATGTATGGTGATTTTTTTCCATCAGAGCATGAGGTGATGACAAGTTAGAAAAATCCCTCGCTCCAAAGATAGTGACACGCACAACATCCACCTACACGTACATGCACAGTGTGAATGTATCATGCTCAGTTCACTCTGAGAACAAGCTAGGTGTTAATTATCCATCTGTGGTCGAAATGCAATGAAAAAATGTTTCTGGCATTTGTGGCAGCCCTCCTGTTTGTTAAGTAAGGTAAGTATTGACATGCTGGTTTACAATTTTTAATTGTATTTGGAGCATAAGCGTATTTGTCCCATGTTATGTGTAGCAACCTTACTCCTTCCAGTTTTGTTGAGTTCGTTATTTTTGTGGTGTTGGGCTAAAAGTGGTAAGTAGCAGTTGTCTCAGGAGCATGGTTTCTGAGGGGGCTGCCAGCGTGCTGCCAGCAAGTACCCACCACAATTAACCTCATGAATATTCGGGGTGAGCTTAGTTCAGTGTTTGGTTAGGCAGTGGGGACACTCACTTTCATTTTCACTCTGGTCTTTTGGTTGCAGCACACAGGTTGATACTGTGTTCCATTGGTGTAAGATGTGTTACTGTACATTTGTGTAGAAAAGACCATTATGGAATATAATCTTGTGAAAAAAGGTTGGAAGAAGGTTGGTGTAGTTCTTAGCTAGCTAGCTAGCTTTAAACCGTATTTAAAATGCATCTGGGTCTTATCTGGGTATGAGAAATCTAAAATGATAGACTTTCAAGATAAATTGGGTATTATTTAGGCCTTCAGCAAGAGCATTCTTTAAGCTGTTAGTTATATATATCTTCTCATTCCTTCAATCAGCATTCTTGCTCCAACGGAGTGGATTTCCCAAGTGAGTACTGCTGCATCTAACAAGGTATACAATATACACGCACATACAGCAGGACTACATTTCAGACACAACAACACGTGTTCCTTAACATACACATAAATATGCACAGGTGCTTAGTTCAGACATCAACATTGCCGCTGAATGTAGCAGCAGTGACTCAATTACCAACCCACAAGCCACATTTGACCCTTCATTGACAGATGAGCTGCCTGCAGCCATTCAACTAATTCTTCAGTTCACTTGTCTTATTAACATAAGAGTACATTCAGCGATATCTCTCCACTAGTGCAGAAACAGAAAATTAAAAGGGCTACAGACAACATGTTCAATGATTTCACCCACAGTTCAAGCCATTGAGGAAGAAAGAATCATTTTTAGATAAAAGTTGGTCCTTTTAATTGAAAAGGCTGGAAATTATTCTGTTTATTATGTAGAAAAATCTATTTATTTTTTAAACCTTGAAGGCAAAGCATATACAAAGTATTCAATCAATAGCTTGTGCTTCTGTAGTGAAGCTCTCCCTCTGCTTGTTGGCAGCTGCCCACCACAGACATTGAACAGCTGCCAGAGAATATTTAGAATAAAATTTCTTGTGGTTAATGTATTAAATGTGCACATTGGCCTGCTGTTAGCTTAGAGTTTGTCTCCCTTATTGGCAGCTTCACTCAGATGTTATAAAATGATTGGTCGTGACCTGAGCATTTCAACATTATCTTCTGTGTATCTACAGTTTCAATGTAGGAGTTTTTAAATAAGACTGGCTCTTTGCCTGCATCACCATACACTCTGTAAACTCATTAACTGATAGACCAACATCAGATATAGGAACACTCTTAAAACAAATGTAACTAATTTACTCAGTTTAAGTGTAAATACTGATCTTGAACATACAAAAAGGTGCAATTTGACACTTTAGCCTCCCTCATTCCAAATCTTAAAATGTATGCATGGTATTTGTCATATTTTCTTTCTCTTGTCTTTTAAAATTATCTAAGTTATGTGAAGACTGAGCTGAGTCATGTTGACAAGACTCTGGGATTTTCATAGGCTATTAATTTAGGAGGTCATGTTTTAGGCTCTGCTAGTTGGCAGGATATTTCATTCAATATATATATATAAAATTCATTCAATATATAATTTTTAAATGAACTCTTGATGTGATATTTTTTCTATTTTCTCATGAAATACTTATTTGAATGGGGAAAAAACAAATCTTTCATTATGTACAATAATAGACAATCTAAATAATAAGATTGTGCAGCCTTGTAAGACGCATGCTATTACTACTTTCAGTTTCTTCTGTCAGCATATGTTTATGTGAGTGAAAATAGCTGTGATTGAGGCTTCATATAGCAGTAATATATTGTAAGTGCCATTGTTTATCCTATCTGACTTTTAAATCATAGCATTGAAGAGGTTGCTGGTAGAATTATAATGACTCTCAGCTGGCAATTGAGAATCAGCAGCAGCACTCACTCCATAGTATTGAACAGTGCCCTGTATCTTATAGTAAAGTTTTTATTCTAAAATATGGTTTACGTTGATTATTTTTATACCAAAATGCACACATTCACATCTTAAAGGAGCTTTTTAGCCTCTTGTAGCCTCATTGTTTTAGTTTTACAGCACATTAAGTGTATCGTTCAGTCTCACCACTTTCATTAACCCCAGAAGTAGCAGGCAAGTTTCCACCTAACCAGCTCTGATAAATGCACTGTACACTACCTGCCAGCACCAAATGCCAGACAGGCAAAGTTAGCGACTGGCTGGAGGAGAAAGTGGAACATCTAGTGGGTAAAGATCTAAATATTTTTATATTTTTAGATATATATTTTCTCAGGGATTCGTAGAGTGCAAACTAGAGCTAAAAAGTAAGTGAATATTGGACTTTCACTCATCAGATGGGCAGAAACATGACTCCAAATGAATTGCAATGTTGCTCCTTGCTTGCTAGATATGAGGGCAATTTTTTTGCTCACACGTTAGCCATTTAGTCGCTGTGGTGGTTGCTGCGTATCTATGTACTTGTCTCTAATTTTTGTGCCTCATAGTGGCCAAAAATCAATTAACGCAGCTTTACAAACAAGTGTACATGTCATGCATAATTTTACCACATATAAAAACATTAATGTTCTAAAACCTGAATCATCATCTCTCTGCTTTTATGGGAACAGTGCAATTTTGATTTATTGGGCACCCTCATGCTGTATGAAACACATGAAACAATAACCCGCTTAGCCACTAGGGATTAAAAAAGTAACGGTGCATTGCATATGTTTTTACACTACATAGGTGCTCGAGCAAACACCCACTTGCCACTGACAGATGTAGCCTCTTGTACGGGATTTATTGTATGTGTTTTATTTTTAGAAATCAAAATTATGATGTCTACATAAGCAATTCCTTACAAAGAAATCAAGTCTGTGAGAGAAATACAGACAGCTCAAGCCGAAAAAGTGTTCAATCTTCCCTGAAACCTAGAAACTGTATATCTGTGTGTATGCATGAGCATTAACAAATCAGAAGCACACACACACGAAGCCACAGACCCATGGAAAGATAGCACAGAGGCACGCACCCTGTTGGCCCCACAGGTTTCATTCATGCCCACGCATGCTCAAACGTGTGCACAGGTGTGAAATTTTAACACACTGAGGACACACGCTGAGCAGAGATCAGATGAGCCCCTGAGAGGTTCCGTGTTGATTGAACCAACTTCCTGAAATCAAGTCAGAGTTAAGTTGCTTACCGCCTCTTGTGTTGTGCTGGCAACTGCACATAAAGTGCCCCCAGAAAGCATTTAAAGCAATGTGGAGTTTTGCATATTGTGTGCTGTTACAAGCTACAAAGGATTAATTTCAGATCCAGACACCACTGGTCTAACCTTGAATGTCAAAGTTCATTTTTTATTCAGTGAATAAATGAACAGTTAAATGAAAATAATTCTTCAATTATTCAAACACTTTTATAGTAACATGATGATGAAACTGAGCACATCTAAATTTTGAATGTCTTTGACAAGTTGCATGTGACTCTACTTGTGGCCAATGCAATTATCAGTACATACTGTACACTGTACAACGGTTATGTCTTGTAAGAGCTGGAACTGCACTAAAATTTCATTAAATTGTCACAGAAGTCAAAGAAAGGACAGAGAGAAAGTACTACAACAATTTTGAGTGTTTTATTTTAACATCACGTCAAGTTCATCAGTAAGCAATGGACAAAAAAAAAATAAACAAACAAAAAAAATAATTTAACACCACCTCCACTGTCACACAAGGTGATGGTAGCATTATACTGTTTTCAGCAGGAGGGAATGGGAAATGTGTAAAGGAAGAGGAAAAGTTACTGCCATTGAAGAGAACCTGCTTTAATGTGCTACAAAAACAAGTCAAGTGATTTAAGTTGGACAGTAGCCTGAAGCGTACAGCCAAATCCACAGATGGCTTCAACTAAAATCTGAAAGTCAAATGTCCAGACTTTAAACCCTTTACAAATCTGTGGAATTGCTGTTGAGGCACTTCCAGAGCAATCTGAGCACATTTCAATCTTACATTTTTACACAACAACAAAAAAGCCCTTATGTTTTATTTTAAGGCTTGTGTGAAAGGGTATTATGACAGATAATTCTCAGTCTTGTGCTGTCAAGGCTCAGGCTACACAAGTTCTCTTTCCAACCAAAGGCTCGGGTAAGATGAGTTCATTGATTTGCACACATTTTTCCAGGGAGGAGAAACTAAATCAGTGAAATCACTGGTATAGAGATTAGTTGGAATGACAAATTGTGCAGTCTGGAACCTTCAAAAGCTATTTCACTATCACTATATTTCTTGTCATTAAAAATAATATGAAGTGAATAATATTTTAACCATTCCTGCAATTCCCTATTCCCAGAATTTCTGATGGCAGCTAGCACATGTACCATGTTGCTCTACGTGGCTAATAGACACATCCACATGGCCAAATGGCCAAATTATAAGAGCAGTTATGATTTAGTGCTGCAACCAAAGATATTTTTTTTGGTTCATGTTTTTTCCAGTCACTCCAACAGTCCAAAAATCTAAAACATTAAACTTACAATAATGTACAACAGAGAAAATCAGAAAATCCTCACATTTGAGAGGCTGGAACCAGCAAATGTTTGGCATTTTGTATGCTGTTTTTAGATTTTAGACGATTACAACAATTACCAGCAATATTTTAACTTGAACTTCTGTCCAAAAACCAGTTCATCAACTAATCATTTAAGTTATATTTTGAAGAAAGCAAAAATCCCCATTCATCTGCACCATAGTACAGAGACCCTGACAGCAAGAGTTGGCCTTGCTGAGATAACATACTGAAATGAAGCGGACTAGATAGCTTGAATAGAAAGGCCATGTTTCATGCAGAGTTTGAAAAGAGCACCCTACAGGAAAATGTTGAATCAAGAGAATCACCTTGTTTCTGAATAGCAGGGGGAATCTTATTAAGGAGGGTTACATGAAGGTGAGGGGAGGAAAAAAAGAGAAGAGGGAGGACAAAAGAGCAGGTTAGGAGAGATGGATGGAGAGAGAGTCAGGGCCTAATACCCTATCGCTCTTTTAACATCTGTCTGCTTGCTCCTAAAACCAGGGAAGCAGCTGCAACTCATCTGCTGATTAGAGCTGTAATCAATCACTCATCACATTGTGTGTGTGTGTGTGTGTGTGTAAGCAGTGGATGCATGTGTGCAGTTGGAGCAGAAATTGGTAAGTAGTTTCCATAGTGGGGAGGTTAGTCGCCCTGAACCCCGAGTCTTTTTTCCACTGCACCGCACAGCAAGGTAAAGTTGTTTACCTTGATGACTTGTCAGATGTGTGATTTCCATAGAATCAGGTACAGACTTGTTGTTGGAGTTGCCGTTTCACACACAACAGGTCTGTGTCAAACATGTTCTCGCCTACTGGAAATACTTTGTTTGGTTTAGGCGAGGGGTGGTGCCTAGGTAGAGCATGCAGGAGAAGGAGGGGGAGGGCTCATCCGTAATGATGAGTGTTTTTGCGTTGCTATCAACACTACATGTATTTGGACGTATCCGCAATATTAATGAAAGAGTGGAAAACAATATACAGGCAAGCAGGAAAGAGTACCTGCTCTATTCACACATAGGCTCACTCTGCCATTATACAGACTTTGTACTAGGAAGCTGGGAGGGTAAAGTCCAGTTAATGTCCGATCCAAATGATTTGGACATTGGACACAGCGCAGACTATGTTCCTGTTTGGTTGATCAGACCATTAAGAATAGAAGAACTATTTAAGAATATCACTGCTAATGAAAGTAAGGTTGATATCTGAGAGTACAAACAGGAACACTGTTTTAAAAACAGAGTTTTCCCTTTAGTCTCCAGCCAAGACACACATGAGTTTAGCCGCCGAGGACGCAGCTAAGGGGAGGAGACCGTCGCGGATTCACCGAGGTTGTCCCTGCTACCAGCAGGAGGCTTGGTGATGCAATCCCCTGCTGTGAGGCTGTAATCAAAACACATGTCATCACGGCTTGGCTTGGCATGGCATGGAGTGGCTAAATAAAAACCCTATATTTAATAAGAAAAACTAGGTCACTGGGTCCTGGGTATACATTTTGCAGATGCCTTTATGAACTATAATCTTCATCAGGCTGTTTTTTTTAAAGCAAAGAGAAAAGTGTCCAGTAACCATAATAGAGACCTGGTAGCTTCATCCCATTTGTTTAAATGAAATGCTGGACACTACTCTGACTGACACTTTTCTGCTCAGTTGAAACAGGACTATTAACTACCACTATGGGTGGACAGGCAAAGAAAGGACTCAAACTTTCATTAAAACTAGTCAGTGAGAAGCAGATATCTCTCTGAGACTGAAGTAAAGAATATTGTCCTTCAAAGATGGAAAGAAAAAAGGAACTGTCTAATGAGGAGTGATGCAATGGCTCCTTTACTTTGGTTCTTCAGGCTCAATAAACAAGAGGCTGGACTGAAGGGTTGCTTCAACTAAATTCAGAAAAAAGAAAAGAAAAAAACAAACCACGTTGTCAGTTACTTATTGGTATCCAGTCCCTTGTCTATTCAAGGCAAGTCTGATTACCAGCCTGCATTTCCTTTTAGTTTTAGTTGATTCATTCAGTCTAGCATTATGTTCATGTGAGATGATTTCTGTTTGGAGGCGGGTATTTTGTTTTGTTTTGCCCTAACCAGTCACATCTGTCCCGCCAACGTCAGCTCACAGGGAAGGTTAGGAGCAGTTAATGTTTTTCATTACAGCAGAAAAAATCTGTTGATTTAAGAGAATCTATTCCTGTAATTCAACTTACAACAACCTTTACGCCTGTATGGTTTCCTCCTTGATTGTCAGTACTTTTGTAGCCATTATTCTGTTGCTATTTTTTAACAGATGCAACAAGGCAGCAATGTAGAGGTATTTTTGTTCCATTCTTAAGTCTGCCTACAGAGCTCTCATTGGTTGATTGTTTCTCGAACTAGCAGACACTTGCAAACACCGGACCTATTTGAATCACTGGGCATCGGAAATGTATGTGATTCAGAGGTTTGGAACCAGGCTAATTCAGAGTTCAGACTTGGTTTTAGGGTTAATGGATTGATAAGGTTTAGATTAAGGAAAGGAAGGGTTATCCTACAAGTATGGAAATACAAATGTATATGTGTGTGCGATCTGCGCCTGCACTCACTTTATAAAACCATGTAAGGGTAGCTCCCTCAAATAACAATAACAATTCTTTTACTTTAACTGTCAGTCTCAATGTCACTTTTTTCCACTAGATTGGAAGAAGAAGAAAAAAAATTGCAAGCATGTTCACAGCACCTCTCCCATCTGCTCTCACAGCAGTGCATACATCTCATCATGAGCACAAAGCCCTGCTATAGAACATGACTTACAGTTTATTCACCTTGCATGACAAAGCTCCAGATTAGTTGATCAAAACGGCATTCATCATTATTTATTTTTCTACGACAGAACACCTTTTCTCTTATTTCCTTGTGGGGATGCACGACTGCGTGAAGTCTAATCTGACATTCGCAGTGCTTTGTTTTTTCTCATTACGTTCTCATCACAGTAATGTGGGGGTAGTAGCTTCCCTGTCACGATTAGAAAAGTATCAAAAAAGAATCCTATTATAACCAGTAGCACCATTTCAAGAGATTCTTCATCATGGTATCATAAGGTCTGTGCTGCTCTGAATGCAGGAGCGCATGAGTAGTTATGTTTTTATATTTGTATGTTCATGTTAGCATACGTTTTTGCTTATAGTGAGTCTAATGCAAGCAATGTTTTTGTTCCATTTTAAGTCAAATGGAAACCTTAGACGTGTCTTTGAGGATAAATTACATAAATAGTTGGGAAGTAAGGTCAGACGTGTGGGAAGTGAAAATGCTCCTTTAAAATCACCTTGTGAATCTCTCCCCAAACTCGCTCCTACACAGTGAATTTCCATTTCAGTAATTTTTTCGGTTGGGCCGCAAAAATCTACACAATCTGAACATGGAGTAAAAACATGCCCTTGCTTTGGTGTCACCAAAACAACCAGTCGCCTTGGTTTTTACTTGTTTGCAAAGCATTATTTTAATATATCAGATTGCTTTTGAAACTGTTTCATAAGACAAAGATCAGAAAATCTTCTCAACCAACAGCTGCAAAGTATAGAATAGAATATCAAATTCAAGTAGTATTATTTTGAAATATATGCTCTGCCCTTTGGAGGTTTCATTTTAATTTTAAGTGTTTTGTAAGTCACTCCCAACTAATCAGTCTAATCACATATCTGCCTGAAACTACTTATTACACTGAATATTTACTTGAGATTATACTGTGGGTTTATTTGTTATTTACTTTATTCTGTTTCTCCATATTGTAATTATGAAGCTCAGCATAAGTTCAATCAGGAAGACTATATTTAAATCTGTTCTCCTCTCGCTTGCTATCAGCTGTCATTTCAGTTTGGAATCATTTCGACCCTCCACCCCGTTCACCTCCAGGTCACCACACCGACTTCTGATGAGCTCGGCCTGGTGTCGAGGTCATCAGAAGTCCACTCCTCAACACATCCAGATCTTCATCCATCCATCCACAACCACCACCACCAGTGTCTAGACTCCATCGGAGGGTATCCTATACTACTTATGGCTTCTCTAACCCCCTTAAAATTTGATGATGTCACAATGGCGCCTTATTGCCAAAGACTCATCACATTTCTCATCTTCATTATGCACGTCAATAAATATTTGTTCACTCATACTGAAGTCTCATTGAGCAAATGGCACCAACAAGTGTGAGTGTAGATGAGTTCTCTTTTGACAGATACTGTATAAGTGGAAAGATTACAAAAAGTCCCAGAATCAGCCTAAAACAAATAGATCATGGTTGGTTTTGATGGGTGTTGCCTTGTGAGCTTAAATGCCCCATTTAATGCTCTTTCACACCATGGAGGCATTTGTGCTTTATGAAAGTGTAGCTTTTTTTTTTCTGTTGATATGCATGGTGTAAATGCTCAGCTCCACATCTCAAAGCAAACCTGAATATTCTCCACAGCAGAAAATAAATATGTTAAACAAGTTCACACTTCCTGTTTTGATACAGATGTAGTGAAGTAGTTGTGAAGTGTGAAGTCTGTTAGCTGTGCACATGGTGACGTCATGAAAATCTTTCGCATTTTCCCACGTCAGATGTATAATGCTTACAACAGAGAGCTGACTTGTGTGTGTGCACATGACGTGTAAGGCTGCCAGCAGTTTTCTCTTTGACTATCTATTTCTATTCTGTTCCAAATCTCGATATGATTTTCATATCAATCTTCTCTCAGAATCTCTAGGCGTCTTTAACACCGACACTCTCATCAGCGCGCGTGTGTGTGTGTGTGTGCCCAAATGTGTGTGTTTGGAAGTGTTTGTGTGCATGGGAACATGTATCTGTAGATGTGTGCGTTGGTGTGTGTGTGTGTGTGTGTGTGCATGCGTGCCAGTTTCCAGTTTCTTTCTGTGTCTGGGAAAGATATTGCCGAAGGAGACAAACAAACATCTCACACTGTGCCCACGTGGTAACCAGGGAACAGAACAAAAAAACAAAAAAGAGATAGAGGGAGAGACAGGAAGCCTGGGAGAGGGGATGCAAACAGATGTTCAGGGATGAAGAGAGAAAGGGAGTGAGGAGTGAACAACGTCGCTTTGTCTAGTTGGATTTCAACACATCCAGTGAATGGCTCCGAGCTCTCTTGTTCAACCCTGTAATATCCTCTCACACAGAAACCCCAACCATGTGATTTGGCTTAAGCTTTTACTTAATATACAGAAATGTGAAAATCCTGCTAAATTATATGATACCTACTGTATATTCTATATTTTTATTAAATAAAGAAATGAAGAAAATTGTTTTTTAAAAACAGAAAATTTGCTTCAATATCTACCATACTATGTGAAGCTTTGTACTGACCTAAATGTGAAGACATAAGCTCCATGTACAGATGCTAAAATGCTTTGTAGTCACAAATCCACCGAAAATAATCACCCAACACTGCAGCTTAATGGATCTCGATGCCTTCAAGGGGAGTCTATTTGAATGACCCACTGATGTTGTATTCATATATTTGTAAGTGGAAATGTTCTGAAAGCTATGATAGTCATGACATATGCTAATGTCCCATGCAAGATATTTTATTTTATCATAAGTTTATTATTTTCTTCTTGGCATGCCACTTAAAGGCAAAAAAACAACAATTATCTGTTTTTGAAAAGGTGACACTCGTTTTTTTGTCTCTGTCACCAGCAACAGTGTTCTTACTACTTGAGAGACGTACAAAATATACTTATAATGTTAACATCACTTGACTTAGTCAAAAATATAACCTCAAATTTCCTTTTGAAAGCATCATTTTTGGCCTCTTTGAGTTTGTTGTTTTGTTTTGTTTTTTTTGGCTGGAAAATTCACAGCATGGTGCAGTCTAGCTATTCTTATCAACCCGAGTAAGCATTTATTTTCCAGCAAACAAGCTCTGGTAAACCCACTGCACACTACACCAAATGTTATACACTTAACGGTACCAGCTGGTGAAGAGTGGAAGTGGAACATCTAGCAGCTAAAAAACTTATATTTTTCTCTGGAGTTGGTGAAGACCAAAAGGAGAGTGGATTTACGTTCATCATGTGGAAACAAACATGACTCCAAGAAACTTGTTGGACCACTACTTGTAAGGTATGTTTTCTCCTCCCCAGTGGCCAAAACTCGATTAATGCAGATTAATGCAGTTACATGTGCCATTCATGCTAAGGGAGTATTATCTCCTCAAGAGATTAACAGGTTCAAAATCCACAAGTCATAACCAAGTATACAGTACTTGCCACCGAATTTTCAAAATACAATTTTATAGCCTGAGAAGTGAGTTCACCTTGTTAGTGAGATGAATTAAAATTACGTCATTGATTTTGGGCGAGTGTGTGTTTCCTGACAGCCATCTGTCCTCTGAAAGGAAACCAGTCTGTTTCTCTGACTCTGTGCTGCAGCTGTGCAGTTCACTCCTGAGGCCTTGCATGTGTCTCTCTCTGTGTGTGTGCATACACATGAAAAGTTGTGTGTTCCAACATTCATGCATGATGTTTAATTTGTTGTCACAAAAGGCCTTTAATCCCTTTCATACTGTAATCCTTTTGATTCTAGTGCCCAAGTGGCACCATTTAGAAGAAAACTTGGCTTTGTCTCCCACAAACACTATTAAATTAACCATTGGTTCATGTCCACTTCTTTTTGAAAGCCGCCATTACAAACTATCTAGCACACACACTTACAGTATCCAGTGTATTTCTATTATCATGAGGACTGTCCATTGCGTTAAGTCAATACAATAACCAACAACCACAACACTAAGGCCATAATCAACCAACTTAAGCACTGCAGAAAAAAATCATCCTGCAGGATGTGATGGCATTACCTGAAATGTATTAACTGTGTTAACACAGTGCTGTGTTTGGTCTGAATGCCTGCTAGTCCACTAAGTGCAGGCATTTACAGATAGAACGCACTGCAAAATGCAAGTAAAAGCATCAACCACCATTGACTACCATTTGAAATGAGGAAAAAAAAACAACGCACAGCTTTTCCTTGCAAACCTCAGCTGCTTTGACTTGCGTTGTCTTTTGTGGCTAAAAAAAATTGAGCTGTGTGCTTTTTGTGATTGCTGTGATGCCCCCCATAACACCAAAGCACTTATGCCAGAACCATCTGCAATAGGCACAGATTCAATCATAACCATAAAGGTCAGTCGAAGTTTGTTTACTGTTGCAGTGTTGGCTGATGTCAACAGCTGGACCCAAGTAATGCACTTCCAATGAAATGGTCTCTTTCAGCATTTTGACTGATCGCTTGTTGACAATCAAAAGAATCTTCTCTTATAATTGTGCAATTTTAAGTTGTGATCTTATGAGATACAAGAGAAAAATATACTAGAAAAGATTTCCAAACATTATTAATGCTTTTGTAACCTAACCACAAAGAAACTATCTTAGCTTATGCTTAATGCAATGAAACCAAACTCAAGATATCAACTATGTGCACAAATAGACTCGCTGGCCCTTATCAGCTGGTTTAAATCCAAAACATGTCCCCAAATGTGGCGAAGTTCACACACACACAAGCAGCAGGGACATGGGCACTGGCAGCCCTATCAACAACTGTGGCACTGCTCAGGTTAGCACAGAGGCAGCTGCTTTAGAATGCCAATAAAGAAGTAAAGAATAGGTCCAGGGTGACTCAGACTTTGGTATACCCCTATAGACACACACACACGCCCAATCCAGGTTCCAGCTCACGTCTGCGGCTGACAAAATGTCCCACTCAATCATGTTCTCTTTTTCTCCCCTTCATTGTCACTCTGCTCTGCTACACCCTTGCTGCAGACACAAAACACACACTCACACCTTTCACTCTCTATTCCACCTCCTTTCTAATTCCCCTCTTATCAAAACGCAAACAATCCATGAATCCAAATATGACCATTTTGTTCCATACACCCATCTCATATCTCATAACTCATAACTACGTCTTCGACTAAGCTGCTATGTTTGTGTATGGAAACTGAAGAAATTGTTTTTATGTGTGTGTGCCTTTAGGGAAAGTGCAGGCATTGTAATTGTTTGCCTCTTATCACCATTGTAGGAGTTGTGCAAAGTGTCAACAGTGTTTAGAAATAGAAGAGAAATGCAAACAGCAAATCAATTGCTAAAGCACAAAAAGCTCTTTCTTTTGATGTTATTTGACGATAAGAATGGGACTGTTGTTTTCCATCTCCATTTGGAAGAAAAATGCCTCCGATTTAATGAATTTCTCCTCTCATTACCTTCCGCTATCTCGCTTTTATCAAGTTACTCACAAATTTTTATGTTTGCTCTTTTGGCAGCAGTGGCCCGTACTTGCACTCACACACAGAATCAGATCTGGAGGGGAGGAGGGCTTTATATGCTTATTAAAGAGCCAGCATATAAAAAGACCATTTATTACTGCTGTCATTGGACTGCTTGGGGAACACAGTCAGGAGCCCTCCATAGCAGACTGTTAAAAAATAGATTATAGAAGCTGACAGGAAATTTAAGAATCTTTTTGGTTCATTCTGAGGTAGACGCCGCAGCTTTTATTCATAATGGGATTCAATTGTATGAGGGAAAAGCTTAAAAATGTCTTGCAGATGTTCTCAGGGTTGTTTGTTGTGTGGGAGGGAGGATGCCATGCTGCGCTAAGCCTCGGGTTGGAAGTTATGTGCATTTGCTGTAATTGTGTAGAAAGTAGGTTTGGCTTTGTTCATATTTTATTGTTTAAATAGGCTTACCTGATTTGTGGGCAAGCAACTATTACAATATTTAAATGAGCAAGCAATGAGACATCAAAACAGCATGCAACCATTTAAGAGTAAAGATGCTAATTTAAAGTCCTCTGACAGCTAGTGTTGTGTTAGCGTCCAAGCTATTAGCATCTGTTATGAGAAGGTTAATTGTTTTGACTTACATTTTTATCTCCACAGAGTAGCCGTTGCTCAGTCGTTAAGTTGGCTTTAATTATTTCAACATTATTTATGTTTTGTCAATTTAGTTCCCTCCATCCATACACAGGTAGTTATCTTATACTAGCAAGCTAACAAGATAGCAGAAAGATTTCTAAGCACTTATATGGATCCAACCACCTTGGTCCACCATTTTTGGTATGAAAATCCTTAAGTGCTTAAAGTTTAGCATTTTGGGAAATACACTTCTTCACTGTTACACTGTTATTCACATTTCTGAGAATTAGATAAGAAGTTACCATGAAGCTACCAAGCATAAAGCGACCATGAGCAGTTGACTAGTTTAGCTGAGCTTAACTCAAAGACTGGAAACAGGAGCCTGGCTCTGTCCAACAAAATCCACCTACCAACGCCTCTAAAACTAAATTACCTCTAAAACCAGCAAGTTCTGTCTCCGCTGGTTGCCTGGCAACTGGTCCCAGCCAAGAAATAGTCCAGTACATAACCCCCTGTCAAACAGTGAATTTGAGTTTTTGTATGGAATGAGATATAACGTGTTAATTTGTAAGCTTTAGAGTTGCTGGTAGGTGGAATATGTTACTGTTGGACAGAGCCAGGTTAGCTATTTTCCCCTGTTTCTAGTCTTTGTGCAAAGCTAAGCTAAGCTAAGCTATTGCTCACAGTAGCTTCACATGTATCAATATCCTTGATCTTAGTAAGAATAGGTATTTCCCAAGGTATATTATCCATAATATTAAAGCAAAAATGGAATAGTTAAATGTAAGAATGACTTGGAATAATGTTAGTTGATGCAATTGGTTTATTGCATTGTACTCATTTCACCAAATCCATTTCTTGGAATTATTTTGTCAGACTTCTTATATTCAACATATTATAGTCTTGTTGCTGAATTATAGTATAATGCTAGAACTGTGCTTTATTTCTACAAAACAAAATCTACTGTTAGATCTAACTGCCATATTCTCAAATACCAAACCCCAGCTCTTTGAGAACATGGAGAGAGAACACTTTTTGAATATTCTGTCTTGAGGTTTCTTCCATTTTATGGAGTCCTAAGGTTTTTTGGGTGGGAGTTTATCTTGTTTCCTCAGAGATTTGCCTAAGTTGGAAACCACTGCTTTTGTGGTCCACTGAGACATTGTATGTTATACAGAGCTATATAAAATTGATTTGACTAGAAATGTTTGAGGTCAAGGATCAACACTCATTCTCAAAAGTAAGAGTCCAGAGGGATTTTCTCTGCCTGTAAATACTGTGGGACCATAAAAATGTGATTCTTACTGTTTTGATTTCAGAGATTTTTCAGCCCTCCCTTGGAGGCAAGACCACAAACAAAAATGGAAATACAGGCCGTAGCTAATGCCAGAGTTCTGCTGTTTGTGAAATGATGCATTTAATGTCATCTGGTGGATGTCAAGGAAAGGGAACAAGCTCAAGACAAGAGTCACAGAACAGTGTGAATTTTGATGTCACATTTTCTTAACCACGACACAACTTGCTTTTAAAACTGCCAAAATATCAGCAAATACATCTTACTCTACTTATTTATCTTGGGGTCAAAGTTAAGTAGTTATGTCTTGTTGTCAGGTTGGTTCAGTTATAAATAATTCACACCTTGCTGAATTTTTGTATTGTGTCCAGGTTGTAAATTGAGCTAATCGGCACTGTGATGAATTCAAAGACGTGTCTGTGTATTTAAAGCTTGATGGCAAATGGCATTACAGTGACAACATTTTGTGGGCTCAGCTGTAAATAAAACAACAGAAATAAGGGGTGTGGCTGTCTGTTCTTGCAGTAACTCCAATTCTTTAATATGTCTTCTTTTGTCCTCTCTGGGAGACTGAATGCTTTGTTCCTGGACTTGAATAGCCCCATTCTTCAATTTGATTAGTTTCCACTGCTCCAATAAGTGCTCTCCTAAAGCTGATTAGTTAGTTTCCATTCCACAAACACATTAAGTCTCATCTTCTTAGCTGCCCCTTTGCAATTCTGTTTTGGTTGTATGCCACCCAACATGACCGTATCAGATTACTGAAATGTGCAGCACACATCCAAACACACACAGACCAAGTTGTTACAAAAATGAATGCTCTGGCACACAATTGCAAGCCTGTGCATTGTGGGTTAGGCAAGGGAGGGCAGTGTAGAGGCTTATCGGTCCAATTAACAGCATATTTGGACGTCATGACAACTGACATGAAGTCCCCTGATCTTGATCTTGGTCTGGACTGATGGCCTGCACAGATCATCTGGTAATGTGAAGTGTTTCTAAGTGTAATCTGACCACAGTGATAGACTCGCTGACAGATAAAAGCCACTCTGATCATATCAAACGATTGGTGTTTACAACTCGATGCGCGGCTGCTTCCTGTGGTGTGTGAGGATCACAGATGTAGTCAAAGAGTGAAGACCACCAACAGGCAGTAGAGGCTGAGTTTACAATGAAGTGAAGCAGTATTTATAAGGAACATTATCATAATTATACTAATTAACAATAACAGGGAGGGGATAATGAGTTGGGAGCCCTTGTCCTTCAAGTACAATCATCTCAGCATCAGTTCTTCTTAAGACTGCACTAACCGGGTGTCTTCAGCCTAAGCTCTTCTGAAATTCTCATTTTGTGTTTTTTTTCCCCTTTTGCAGTACATATTGATGCATATAGTATCAAATGTGAATGTCATGCTGGATCAAGCACGTTCCCACTAGAATACAGAGCCTGGGATCAGTTACATTTCAGGGGTCAGCAGGACAAACACAGTTTTACCATTGAGAGTGACTCCCCATCCTTTACCTTCATCATTTACAGTAACAGCGTAGAATGAAGAACTATAAACCACATTTTTGGGTATAGGGCTTAATACACAGCCATCTTTTAGGCTACTGTGGTCAGCTGTTTACTTTTACTACAGTATGTTTTCTTATGTTGATCAGACGTGACATAAGCAAATAAACAGCTAACCGTACTAGCGAAATTTTGGCATACTATCATGAAAAGTGGGATATGCTTTACATATATATGGACAGCAAACAAGTGGATAATGCTGTAGTGCTGATTATATAGTTAAAAGTGGGGGTGCAAGATTATTCACTGGTAAGAGGAGGTATGGCAGAAAAATGAGACTGCGCTCTACCAGGAAAATATTACGCCAAACTCCCTTTAAGAAATATGACATATTAACAATTCCTTACGTGTCCGTAAACAGGGGAAGACCGTGGGAATGAGAAGCGAACCATCTCAAAAATTACGATTTTTCACTTAAATAAGTGCTGGTTGGTGGATCAGATACACGCCAAATTAAACATAGACTTATAAAACTGTTAATTCACCATCTATCATGTGTGTGTGATGGTATTTGAGGAGTTTTTCGGCCATTACCGAAGTAACTACCGGGTTTGCTGCTTCCTGTTTGATGCTGGAGAGAGCACACCTACCTTCCAATCTCCATTGCTCAGGCACCTATGTGCATGTATACAAAGATGAAGGCAGGCATTAATACTGAAGCTGGCCTGAGAACATTGTTGGTCCGAGAAAAGGTCATCAAATAATGAAACTTTATTTTGCAGACAGTAAATATAACTTTAAGATGTTTATTAGTAGGCTATGTGCACCTACATGACTACATGTCTAATAGTAAAGGTGAGAAAGGACAAGATGATCAACATCGTATGACTGTTATTTAATATCCTCTTCATTTTTAAAATCTGCATTATATCACCCCTCATCTAATGAGCATAAATAGCACTACTACACACAGCCACATGCATCCATGCACACACATACACACACAACTTTACAAACAACTTTACAGCTTGCGTCCTATAATCCACAAAATCTATTTTATGTTCCACTTTATCTTTCAGCGCACTTTTGATGACCAGTCATCTGTCCATTTTATGTGATTCTGTCTTATCAATAACTCACCCTCATTACCGCCCACATGCTCCAGGCTCGCTTCTTCCCTGTGAGATTTAAAGGCCTCTGTAAGAGATGTCTGAAAGACTCGTAGGATCATTCAACAATATCACAGGCCCTTCAATGTGAATGGGGGATATCTCTGACAGAGAACAAGCCTTATTCAGATGGAAAATGTCGCCAGGAAATAGTGGCAGGAGCCGGCAGGATCCTTGATTCCGGACACATTTCGGTTTTATAGGCGGTGAGAAGATGAGGGAGAGGGACTCTCAGCACAGAGATAGTGTCATTACTAGCTAGTTCACCTTGAGGTTATGCACATTCCACTATAAATCCAGAGCCTGCTCTCACCTTGGCCAGGTGCTACAAACTGCTCCTCTAAAGCGGTGCAAGGGAATCGTTCATCTAATGAAATGTTTGGGTGAGCCAAGTTTGATGGTCTGGACAGGCCGTTCAGTTGCTCTCCTTGAGTTATTCTGTAACTCAACAGCTGTATTCCAGTCAGACAACTCACGTTTGAAACTTTTATTATAGCAGCAGAACATAGTTAGAGTTTGGTGTCTAGGCTCTGACCTCATCACTCCCCGCAGATATGCTTACATAAAGATATTGGGGGGTGATGAGCAAATATCTTACACACCCCAGCCGGAGACTGCAGGTGGATGCTGGGGTGGTGGTGGGGCTGAAAGAACAAGCAGCAGTACTGATGCAGGGCAGCAGTGGCATTGACAGGCAGAGGGAGAGATGGGAAATGTTGCAGTTTAAACAGACCGCCAAAATGGGAGGGTGTGTTTGGTAGATGGTTGTGGAGCGTGAGGTATGTCACGTGTGTATAGCAATGCAGCTCGAGTTGACTGCCTGAACTAGCTTGCAGGCATCGCTCCATTTGGCAGTTGTATTTGTAGAAGTGTTACTTATGTATTTGGTGTCTCAGTGGTTGTTTAAAAGGGACAAACGGGATTACACAGAGGGTCCAGAAAAACAAATTTAAAAAAAACAAAACTACAAAGGACAACGGCCTTTGTGAAAACTTTCAATTTTTGTTGACAGTGAGTCAAAGAGGTGTGCATTCAACTCAGTTTTAAAGCTGTAGATTGAGGTCTTTGTTACATTTGATTTTAATTCAGTAGTTGCTTTTATATCAATTTAACAATGCAGAATTTTACATATTTTATAAGTTGGCCTTCCAAATGTTTTATAAGGAAGGAAACTTAGGCATCAAGGATATACACAAATCATTTTGAAACACTAAATATTAATATAGCTTTGTTTTACAAGAAAACTCCACAGAGCACATTTTTACTGTAAAATATTTTAACTTTTAATTTTAACCTTAAGGCTATGATGAACATCATTAAAAGTGCACAGACTGCCGTTGTAGTTCTGACCTATTGTTGTTCCAGGCTATCACACAGCATTTAAAACCCTTATTTAAGTCATAACATTTAAGAGCCCATTTTTGTAATATGACCATTTCATCAAGCCCTTATAACTAAATGAAAATAAAGTTGGTCATTTGTTAGTGCAATCCAAAAATGTGCTCATGTGAGAAGCCTCTTACCTAACCCCTATAATTAACTTGTGGTTAGATTTAGACATTTTAAAACTACTATAATTAAATTTAAAGAAGGATAGTCTTCAGCATTGACTCCACATAGGTAAGAGACATGGACCCCACAGTCCCTCATGCTCATGTTCTGTACGTCTAGCCATCCACCTCAAACACCTTCATATGCCATTTTACTGCACGACGAGGTTACACTACTTGTTACTACTTTGGCACTGAAGATAAATGTACAGATTTCAGCTGTTTAAACAAACAACCAATGCTGTTGAGTTCCTAGAGAAGTGCATGTCTCAGAACAAGTTCCTAAAAAGCCTTCTGTTTCAATGTCATTTATGTTGTAATTTAGTTATGTCAGGTCCAATAAAAAGGTTGTTTGGGTATTAAGAACACATGCACTGTTGTACAGAGGTGTGATATATACAAATAGAGGTGTGCACACATGGGATACACTCCTATCCACAGACAGTAGGTTGCAATGAGGAAAGCCACCAGCTCTCAGTTTTTTGGCTGCAGTCTGCAGCTTGGTGATTATCCTGCTGCCAGGTATTGATTTTTGAATAGTGGGCCAAGCGCTGCTGCTCTGGACTGAGAGGTCCTGTCAATACAAATCGTATCGCTACATTGACAAAGTGAAATAATTTCATTAAGTCAACTGCAAAAAGTAGAGGAGGGGGTAGAATTATGTGCACGGGCCCAACTTTGTACAGTCATAAAGGGATCTGTTTGTACTCAGGACATTGTGTGTCTAATAGAATAAAAAGAGAAAGAGAAAGACAATAAAACTGTGGGCATCGTCACATTTGAAGCATTATTAGTAGTTTAATTAGCAAGTATTTTTACTGTCTTGTGTGTCCTATTCTTCCACAGGATAGATTATTCAAAATAGATAAAAATAACAGCAAATTAGCTGTATTATTTATTCAGTTGGTACTTGAGGTAGCAAGTGTGGGAACGTAATGATAAGTTAAGATAAGAGTGAAGCATTTTCAAGTCATTATTAATGTTATGTAATAGCGACTAAAAATAAGTCTGTAACATTCCACATGTTCAGAGCACAGAGATAACAGAGCATCGGTTCCCAAAGTGTATTATAATTTTCAAAATCACTGTATTAAAAATGCTGTTTAATATGCAGTTATGCCTCAGCTAATGACTCACGGTCGCCGGTTGTCATAGTAACACACACACACACACGCTTTGCAGCTCTGGAGTTTTTTCAGGAGCTCAGCAGTCAGAAAAATAGTGACCGTCAGAACAAATGACAAAAATTTGACAGAGCTCAAAGAAATACTGGTACATCTCTGCCCTCAACACAGTCTGACAGGACTGAATCACCAACAAAACTGAAATCAGACTGAACACTACTTGTCTGAAGGTGTTATGCTCACTGACACAGAACAGGCAAAAACCCACAAGCACGACTCGTTAACAATCAGGTAAATATCCAAATACAGGCGAGGGTCAAAACACCAAAAGAGAAAGGCAAATTTAAGTGACAGGGATCATGCAGAGAATCATGGGAATCAGGCAGAGGTTCAGCCAAGCAGGATCAGGAATCAGGCCACAGTAGCTGGAAAGCTTAACATAGTACAAGGGGTAAAGGAACGGGCCAGTATACTGTATATGGGGCTGGATCTAATCAGAGGGAATGGGAAGTAGGTGGGTGATTGGGTTATGCAAGCTAAGTGACGGAAAGGGGTTATTGGAGAGGAAGAGGGAGTGGCAGGTTCTGAAATGACATGAGAGTTAGGAAACAGGAAAAGCAAATGAGTAGACTGAATAAACAAATGAATACTGAGAAATCAGGGAGGATTTGGGACAAATGGCTTAGTGTCCATTGCTGTCTGATGGCACATTAATTGTGGTATTGTGCATTCCCAACATCATATATGTGCTATCTGCCTCTCTCATCCCTGCATACATGAAAACAAGACAAGAAACTGCCTGTCAGTGGAGTCAGGCCTGCTCGTCTCACATGTTGTTTGTCCTTGTACACCTTAAATAGTAATTTTGGTATTTCTAAACCTGGGCCTTACTTTTACATATTTTGGGGTCTAAATGACTAATGGGTACAAACAGTGTTGGAATTGGTCCAGTAGATCGCCCCACTGGACAGCCGTGAAGTGGGCTGCAATGTAATCCTTGGGGACACCTGCGCCCATGAAAAGTCCATATACTAAAAGTGCTTGGTTTTGCCACTGACAGGCTCAGACTGTTAATTCAAAGTGTCTGACAACATTATGAAAAGGATCCCTACAGATACAGACCTTTGGTTAAAGAGTAAGATCCTTTTTGTTTAACCAGGAACACCGAGCGAGACTTCTGTTTCTGGTCAAACAAAAGAACCAAAATTTAAAAAACAAACTCAAAAGTTCTTAAAGTGCCTTTTGTTTTACAATTTCAACATAGATGGATATAATAATATTTTAACTGGAACACATTAAGGTATTCAGCTTTATTTTAAGGACAACTGTTGAGTGTTCCAAGTCCCCTGGCTACACATTTGAATGGGATGCACCGACTGGCATCGATAAATATGGTCCATCCCTGAGTTTTTGGCATCCCCCATGGTGGACTAACGATCTGTTTGGCTGGGATAAACTGCTCTCGGTATTCTGAGTCTGTCAGACAATGTGGAGTGGACTCGGGAGCAGACAGCAAGGAACTCTTTTAAGTGAGCTTTAATAGCAAAAAGTAACAAACACAAAAAGACTGGGCAAAACACAGAAATAGAGACAGGCCAAGGTCAAATGTCCAAAAGGTCAGGCAGTGAGGCACAGGTGCAGGCAAGGGTGAGGCAGAATCCTGGTCATTGATGAAAACAAAGCAAGGTCACAATCTGATCAAAACAGGGCTAACGCAAAAGGCTTGAAAGCTTGGCTGAGAACACAAGACAATCTAGCAATGAACAAAGGACGGGAACTGGTCTAAGTAGGGAAGTGGCTGATGAGGGAATCAGGGGCAGGTGTGTACTGGGAAGCAGGTGTGGCTAATCAAGCAGACACGAGGGCAGGAATTGAAACAACGAGACAGGAAGTGATTTAAAAATAAAACACACAATGACTAGCAGGACGTGACAGAGTCCCTTGCACAGTCATTTCAGGACATTTCTGTTTCCTTCCCTTCAATTCTTGCATCATGAATGGCAGTTTATTTAGGAATTGACTTCCCTCACAGTTCTCACTCTTCAGTCAGCAAACAGATAATGATAGCTGTCAAGCTTGGACATATCCCCCCACACTGCAGAGAGACAGTCACTTGTTATCAAGGACATGGTGGTAAAATGAAATGTTCTGACAATGCAGATACCCACTGGAAGAGAGCGGATTAAATGAAGTGCCATTGCCTTGGTTTAGGTAATACTTTTTCTTTGTCTGTTTCTGCAAGAACGATTTTTTTGAAACAGGACTCTATCAAGGAGTTATTATCATCACATCACAAAAGTTAACACAGAATCAACCTTTGGAGAAAGCGATGTCATGCTGCAGCAGCCAATCACGCCGGTGATCAGACCAACAGACGCCCAAGTGAAGAAGAGCTTTGTTTGCCATGTAGCATTGTAGCATTCGGCTGTCCACCGAGCAACTGTGGAGATGGAAGAGAGACTGCTCTATCTGTGCCGTGATGACTGTACATCAGCTGTTCAACCCTGCCACGAGGGAGTACAAAGACATTAATTGCCGTGCAGTCGCTTGGCGTTGTATTGCTCTTCAAGTTGGGATTGCTACAATCATCATGGCCATGTAGTGACACTCCCACATTGCTGCACAACCCTACACTAATCGTCACAGCACCTGATATGGTCTGAATGCAGCCTAAATGATTAAACTTATTCAGCAACTTGTGGATAGTAGAATGCATGAGACAGATCCTCTTCTTAACTGAATGTAACAAGGCCAATGATGTGCACTGAGTACCCTTCTACAGAAATAATTCTTATTTTTTCCCATTTCCATCTGTCAGCCTGCTGAGCTGCCAGCAGCTATCATCGTGACATGTTGACTGTTTATTTACCTTGGGTTTTTGTTCAAAAGGATTTTATAGATAAAACCTGAACCCTTCGGCAGAATCTGTACTGTGCTAACATACAGCAGTTCCAAAAGAAGCAAGGAGAAGAGCATGTTGCAGAACATTAATTAGTCAGGTTGGCTGAATGCGTAATTTATGGATGCTAAAGTTGTCAGCACACTACAACCACACTGACACAGAAAAACATCACACACATCCAAGTGTTCACACATGAACAAGCACTCTGACACCACATGGGAAATATGGAGGTAGCAAACCTTTTCAAAGACTTTAATATGTCTCACCAAGGCAAAATGGATATTTAAATAATACGACAGCTTTAGATTCTCTTTCCTCATTAATCCAAATTCTAAAATGAATATTGCTAGTTTAAATAAGTCCTTGTTCCTGTTCCTTTAATTATTTCACTCTATAGAAGATGGAAAATGTTTTAAAAAAGTAAAAATGAAAGAGTTTAGTAATTAAATTTGTCTGTGGGTATTAGAAATGCGTCTGTATTCCTGTAAAAAAATGTGTGTTGTCTGCGTATCAAGTTTCCTACCTAGAATTCTGTTAATTATTATTCATTGTCTGATATGTTATATTGATATCTGTCTCCACGACGTATGATGTCTGTTCATATCTAATGCTGCTGACAGTGAACTGATTCTTGTTACCATGCTCTACCAAAAACAAATTCCACTGACTCAAGTAAGTAAATTGAAGTGACCAAAATGTCAGAAATTCTTACCCTTGTCTGTAGATGATGTGAATAGACATTACTTACTATCTGCTGGTCTAAAACTGCTGTGTAATGCTATGAAATTGAGCATCTATCAGCATAGTTATATGCATAATACAGCCCAGTGACATGTAACGCGTCTGATTTTCATCTGAGACTGGATTTTATGTTTTACCAAACAAATCCCAAATATTTTTGTCTTTTTTTTTTGTCATGACTATGATCTTTTCCTGGTCAGGTTTTATACGTAGCACGCATCAAAACCAGAGATAACAAAGTGCAAATGAAAAAAATTAACTAAAAACATGCAGAATGTAGCTATGTTATACATATATAAACCAACCTGCATACACAGATAAATATACAGATATGCAGACATTTACCCAAATTTAACAAAATAATTGAAAAGTCTTTTGATTAAAATACATTTTCAGGAGTGATTTTATAGAAGATACTGATTTCGAGTTCTGAGTTCATCAGACAGGTTGTTCCAGAGTTGAGGTGCCCTAACAGGTACCTAACCTTAACCATACCATAATTACCATATGGAGATATTGTGTGTTAGCATGCTAGCATTTGCTAATTTGCACTAAACACAAAGCCCAGCTGAGGCTGATGGGAATGTCATTAATTTAGCAGGTTTTTGGTCATAAACCAAAGTACTGAACATTTTGGCCTAATTATGGCGCTAGAGGAAAAGTCAGAGGATCACCAAAGTCATTAGGATTCATTGAACAGACACCGTGGATATCTGCACCAAATTTCATGGCAATTTATCCAATAGTTGTTGAGTTGTTAAAGTTAAAAGTGAAAGTAAGGTAAACATCTTTTTTGCGTCTAATTTAAGACTTGAGTTTCTGCATAATTGAATTGATATCACAGTCATTCGTCATCTCCTTTCTTTGTATTTTTCATACTAGCAGGGAGGCGCAGAGGGATGGAATATGGTGATACTGTTACCCTTTCATGTTAATTTTAATAACTTCGAGCTTGACATTGTTGGAATAAATTACGTTCAGGGGGACTTCAGTGGAAGTTATTTCATTGCAGGAAGAGTGTAGTGATGGCAATCCATGTCGCATAACTCGTAAATTCACAAACTCCCATCAGGAAAGTCACTGGCTCCTGTCTGCGAAATGAACATGAACGATGGGAGCACAGGAGGTGGGTCAGGGTCCTCTGAGGGCACAATGGCGTACACACACACACACACACACACACACACTCACACACACACACTCACACACACATGCACACATGCACACAACAATTCATATATGAACGCAGCTGAGCGCAACTGAAGCAGACAGGCAGGGAAACAGCATTTGAATTGTAATTAGCACAAGCCACCCAAACAGTCCAACAGGCCTCAGAGGCATGAAAGTATGGAAGCAGGCTGTCCACAGAATCCTTTGAATGTTGTACTTAGGGCTATGAAACAAAGCTGCAGACAAACAAACACTGGGCATCATTAGCAACTTCTACACACGTGTTAACAAGGATGGAAATGGAGCTGAAGCCAGCTAGCCTGCAGCTCAGACCTGTCAAACCGTGATGTGGAGAGTTATTACTTTCCAAGTAAATATTTCCTCTCAGACTGCAAGAGCTTCACAAAACAGGTTTAAAAGAAATTTAGTAGAAAACTAGATCAAAGACAAAAAATACAATAAATAAAATATTTGTTAGCAATAAAAAATAATCATTAAAAATACAGTTTGACAAAATATTCTTAGCATAAGGTTCACTTACTGGCTGAAAGATTCAGAAAATCTCTAGTCAGTGGACCTTGCAGTAAGACTTTTTTTCAAACTGCTATTTCCAAGGTCCATAATGAATCTTTGTTTTTTCATTAGCAAGCAGTGCTGAATACTAGATGTACTAATTTGGCACAGCAAAAAAATTATTTTGCTCTTCTATAGTCATTTTTGTAGATTTTGATTAACATTTATAACATTTTTAAGTAAAAATGTCCAAACTAAACTGCTAAAAAGAAGAAGCCTTCAGTGTTTGCAAGAAAACTAAACCACCTCATGTAATCAGGAGTAATGAAACCTTAATTAGTAATCATTAATTAAAACCATTTGGGAGAGCCACCTACTGCTGAAGGTAAGACTCAGAATTTAATTCAAGTCAACTCTGAGTTTCTGAGTGAGGATTAATGGTTTCTGTCAAAAGAAAATCCTCCTGGGTGCTGAAAATGTTTTCCTAGAGGTCCAACAGGGGCAAAGAGAGGGGGGGGGGGGACTGAAGGGGAGTGCAAATGAGAGTGAGGTAACTAGATAAGTGCTGAGTTGAGTAAAACTGATCTTTGATATTATTCTCCTGTTTGTCAAAGGAGATGGACTTCGCTCCCTGTGTTGGCATCTTCTGCACAAAGGACGGTGGCCAGAAACCGCAGGACCCACCACACTTTAATGTTCTCCAGATCACCTTATTTTTCCTCCTCTATCCCCACCTCACCCCCGCCCACCTCCTACCCCCAGCATGTTGGCAGGCTTGTGCTCTGCGCCTGGTGCACTGTATGCTCGGTATGTCCATTAAAGCGGTGGTGGGAAGGACCATTAGTGCCCTGCTTCATTTACTACACCCCAGCCTCTAAATCAGCTGTCAGACACCTCCAGCCGTTTATACAGAGTCACAGTTCCAGCCATTAGACAGATGTACAGCCTGTAAACTGCAAGTCACTTCACAACTGCCCAAACCATCCCTCCAATCTTTTTTTTACTGAGTCTCTTTCATAAACTCTTTGTCTTCCTTTCTATTTTCTTTTCGTACATTATTTTATTCACTTGACAATCACACCTGTCTCCTAGCCCTCTAGAGTTCTGCTACCCAGTTGAAGGTAACATCTTGACATTTTTATTTTCCGTCTGCTGTTTGTCTTCCCCAGACAAATGACAGATTTCTACTTTTAAGCATTCAGTTAGATCAGTTAGATGAGTATAAATCAAGATTTTAAAAATTTATATTCAGTGAAGCTCATCAGGAATTAAATATTGCTTAAGGCGGTGTTATCTTGCTGTTAAATATAGCCCCTAAAATGCAGTTTCTACAGTTAAAGATCCTTTATTACATTATTTTCTTACTTAGAAATTCAGAGGTTTACTGGTTATTTATGAGATGATAATCTGTGTGACTCTCTGTTGTATTTTAAAGATTTAAAAGTTAAATTTATTACTTTACAGATTTTATTTAAATCTAAATGTCAGATCTACACAACAGTCTCTTTTTACAGGTCTAGAGGTGTAGACAAAAGACAAAAATTAAGCTTTTGCAATCAGAACTCTTAGAATCTGAACAACACGTCTGATATATATATGTAGCTTATTAAATCTTTTATTGAAAAAACGAAACAACCCCAAGACAAGACTCCTTTATTTAAATGTACCATTTAGCCATGAAACTTACACTCATTAGTAACAGAAATCACAAATCTTCTTTTATTAGAAATAATTGTTGTATGTTTTACTGATGAAAGCATGTCACAAATATATTCTCAGCATATTCCATTAATAAGCAGTAATATTGAGTGTATGAATCAGTGTAATTAAAGCTGTCCTCTGCTGTATGTGTGCTGCTCCTGACCTTTGTGAGGTGACAGTGCGAACACCCTTCAGGACCACGGACAGCGATCATCTGCCAGAGCAGCACAACATGAACACGGATCACATGACAGGGAGCCGTCTGCGCCTGACCCCAGCTCAGCCCTGGAGGAGCGCCGCAGCTGCGACCACTCTGGGTTTGTCAAAGGGAGCAGAGAAGCACATCCAGTAGCTCAAGCATTTGTTGTGACTTTTATATGCGACATTTGCTCTTCCTTGTGTTGCGCAGGCTGTGACATGCTGGGTAACTGTAAGGAGGATGATGGCTCAGCCGTGACCATTTCTGTGCTCACTCCGGAGCACCGCAGTGGCTCAGGAACTGCTCTGGATCATGACAAACATTTCATGTCAAGTCACTACTGAAAACGCTGATGCAAAGATGGGTCATATTAGCATATTGCACAGAAATACAGTGGGAGGAGATGCTGGTTCTGTTATTTAGCGTTTGAGAGACTTCTTTTAATGACATCCTCAAATTTTACTCAACATAGAAACATGGGTATCTCCTGGATAATAGAGGTGTTGAGTATGTGACATTTTATTTGTCAATGTTTATATTTTATATATAAACATTTATATATATCATTTATACTTCTTCTTGACTTGCAGTACTTGCTTTATCTTTCTTTACATTTTCTGCTTACTATGTTTATTTTTATGCACCAATATACCGAGGCAAATTCCTTATATGTGAAAACTTACTTGGCAATAAACTTGATTCTGAACAAATCTTTAACTCCTCATCCTACCAACTGGGGTCTGCAGACCTTTGTGAGCTATCATCAAATTATCATATCATCATATCTCACAGGTGTTTTATTCTATCATCCCAATGTCTCATGACTTTGTCAATCAATTTGTTCCTAAAGACTTCATATCATTGTTTTCTGTTTGTTTTAATTAGTTCTTTTTAAAAATACCAGTGTATTGGGGTGACAGTTGCTGGATATTCCCTCGGTGGTGACAGCAAGCACTATTGTAAGCCCAGCTACAGCATGATACTTCCTGGTTAAAGCTCACTGAAAGACAGCAACATCTATCATAACCCTGTTTCCGATAGGTGGCTGCTGAGCATTTAATCTCATCAACAGTGCTTATATAAGTCTTGTTTTGTAGTGAACAGAACAAAAGTTTTAACCAAGAGAAAAATTAACTTCCTTAAATTATGATACTGAAAAAAAAACTGCCGTGACAAATACGATTATGCATTCTCTTAGCTTAAATCTCTTATTTTAAAATGAACAAACCACATTGTCAATGACAATGTATGTTGGGCATTTTGGGCCTTTATTTAGCAACAGTAAAGAGATAACAGGAAATAAAGGGAGAGAGAGAGAGAGAGAGAGGGAATGACATGCAGCAAAGATCCCTGGCCGTACATGAACCGGGGACTCTGTGGTTCATCGTCGACACCCTAACTCGCAGTCTTAAAGGCCCTCCAATGTAAACAAATCTTTGAACTCAAGCGAAATTATGAAAATTAGGAAAATTATAAATTTCACTTGTAACAATGCTATAACTTTACATAAACAGGCTTGTACCGTACTTTTTATGAAAGAACCAGATATTTTCCAATGCAGTTGCTCAAATATATTGTCTATGCAGAAAACAAACTTTTACTTCTGGAACCTTGAACCTTAGAAATAACACCTCCCTTGTTACTCCATTAGATGTGTTTTTAAAATTCCTAATGAACTAACCAAAAGGGATGTGATGGCCGTATACAGTACCAGGTTGTGACCTCAGTTCGTCTGTGTCAGTAAAGCTTGGATGTGTCTGACATATGTTCTCATGATTTTCAAGACTGCAGTGTTTATGGATGAAGTGCCTGCAATTTCTTGACAAAAATGGAAAAGCGTATAATGATGAATCTATTCAGGTCTACTCAAATGTCACTAGTCCTAGCCAGATTGCTAGATTGTGACAGAAAAGTGAGTCAGCTGCCTATAATGAGACCAGCAGGGTGTGAGGGTGCGTTGGTTTACCCACTATATTTTCAATTTGCATCTTCCACCAAATTCCCTTTTTATTTATCTTCATTTAAAAAGAGCTCCAAAAGTATATTAAACTCTTAAATCTGTGTTTCTGTCCTGGGAAAAGCATGATGGTCTACATGTGTTGGCTGGATGGAGAGAATTTTCTATTTTGGAAAATAAATGAGATCCTATTTGGGATTATGAGTCATAATGATAGGTTGTCATGGTTGCCTTTCAGTATGCTGGTGTGTTTGCCAGTTTGTTAGCTGGCTGAGTCATTTGACCTTGGAAAATTCAAACATATTAATGTGAGACACAAGCAGGTGAGTGGGCTACATTACCGTAGCACTGTCTGTTCTTTGATAAGCCTTTATTAAAAAATGATTACCTGAATAACTGGTAAGAGGTAAAGAAGAAGAATTGAGGAAGTCAAAAAATTGTGGAGGAGGCCGCTGCAGATGAAAATGCACCGTGTGTGTGCGGGAGTGTGTGTGTGAGGCATTCAATGTGGCAATTTTCCTGTCAGCAGCCAGCAGAATGATTTGATTTCTTGGTAATAATAACAGATTCATGTATACAGATAGAGTCAGTGTTCTTAAGCATCCGAAGGTTACAGCTGGAGTCTTTGGACAGATTTACTGAGAAAAGGTGGTGGTAGGGGGNGTAGTAGGAGAGAGGGAGTGAATGAGTGTAAGAGTGAGAGTGTATATAGGGCAGAGTGGGGACTCTTAGCCTGTCTTCATTATCATTTCACTCAGCAGCTGCTGCGGCTCTTCACCCAGGCAGGCTGGTGAATAGGTGAGCGACACAGTGATGCAGAAGAAGGCTGAGGAAGGAGGGGGCAGCTACTATAAGTGCATCAGAGGGTGGGTTGTCATGATGACGGACAGTTCTGACCTCACAGGTTTTGAAGAACATGCCAAGACAGATGTCTGAGATTTTGCGATGCATCATGTTCATTGCTCCAGTGATGAGACCAAGTGACCCGGTTTTATCACCCAGAGGGCTGCTTGTTGCAACAGTGTGACGCCAGTAAGGCATATTTATTTTTCCTGATTATTGTACTTCAGAAGATTACCCCGTCTGGAAAAAATCACATTGCTTTGTCCAATGGTTGAATCAGGACATGTATAATTTAACAAACTAGAGAGGCTGCCCTCTGCCATTTTGCACACATATATTATGTTTGCACTCATAATATTAGCAAATGTTTTAGCTGCTGCTGACAAATAGTTGCTTGCAGTTATACATTTATGTATGTATTTGCTATGTCAGAGACAATAGACATCCCATATCACGTCATCCATGTTGAAAATGAAATAAAAAGCAGGACTTCTGGTTGTACAAGATTTTCTTGATTCTTCATTTTGGTTAACTTGCTAGGCTATTTCTTTGCCAAGCCAAGATAGTTCAAAGGTGAACTGGGAATGTGGCATCCTAGGTGCAGTATTGTTTGCATATCACTCAGGATTTTTTAAAATGAGAATAAGGAAATGCATGCTCACGAGTTAAACCACTTGAGTGCTAAGCACATTAAAAATACAACCTCATGAGTTACATTTAATGGCAGTACATGTCAATAAAAACATTTGTTTCATACAGAAAAGACACCAACCCATTAAATTAAAGTTCTAAGGAAGAAGTGCCTCACTGTTTGGCACTCAGCATAGACAACACCGTTATGTGAATACTTGAGCAACAATGCATCATCACAGTTTCTAGTTATCATGTATTGTTCTAGATGTGAATAGGCCTTCAGCGCCTGATCCATTTAACCACGCAGGGTCCTATTATGAGCCCATCAGAACAAAATTTTACACACTACAGTCCAGGGTGATAAATGTCTGGGCGAAGTAAAGCCAGCAAACAATGAAGAATGGCCATTCAGTGATGGTAGAGTTATAGCAGTTTGAAAAGGTCTTCCTGTCTCCTTTGCCTCAAGTACAGGTCTTTTCACGTCCTCTTTTGTGGACTGCATGGGTCACCTTTATTATAAATTTGAATATCAATGGTCTCCATTGTTAGCACCTCTGTCTCTCAGTGCTGGCAACCGCTTGCTCGTTTTATTTATTTTTTTCACCCATTTGTGGCTGGGGATGATAATTGGGTGTTTACACCACACACAGGGATGCACCGGTGGAAAACCACTGCACCCTATGCTTATCAACTGACATGATAAGTGTTTTTAACAATGTTTTTAGCATGCGTTACAATTGTCCTATTTTGTTTTCTGTATATTTATTTGCCATTTCACTCCTACAACAATTGTTTGAAATGAAATATTCAGCCTCCACATTCAAACATATTGCCGTATGTCTGCATCAAAGTAGGTTTGTTTCAACTTGCTACAGGATGCAATCATTAAGTCTCAAAAATGATTACAGTATTAGTAAGCATTTTTATAGCAGTTACCACAAACACAAAGAAAAAAGTATATTGTTCCTCTGTACCTAGAGGATGACTAGCTGTCTAGCTGGCTAAAAAAAGAGCTCTTAAGGTGCTTTTGGACAGCGAGCAGCTGCCACCATCACCTCCATTGTTTTCAGCTGTGCTGCCGAGGTCGGTGGCAGAGGCAGCGGCAAGGAGAGGGAGGGCAACTGCCATTCTCGTGAACACGCACAGCTTTTTGTGGCATCATTTGGAGATTGTGATGGTTAAACTTTTTCAACTTGCCACAGCGGCTCACTGTGCAACCATGACAACCGCAGAAACCACAGCGAGGGAAACAATACAGGATCTGATTTGACTGAAATCTGAGTTCTGTGAATGATACATCTTTTCGCCAGAAATTGTACTGAAGCAATATCAGCTCCAAAGTTCTATTATCCTGTCTGGGACATTAAACAACTATATCCTATCAATGGTGGATAGCCTGTTGTAGCCTGTGGTGTAGGCTGGTCGGTTCGGAGGTAGCCAGGAGTCGCCACAGCAGTGTGCCCTGCTGCCACCAGTCCAAAATACAGAAGAATGATTCCTCTATGAATCGCTCAAGAACTGAAGTGAAGATTGTGTGAGTTGCGTGTGAGCCTTTATTCCTGGGGAATCTACTTTGTAAACGTGCGGAGATGAGTGGAAAAGGGAGACATTGGAGTGAACTAAAATGAAGAACTTGAGTTTCTGGTGAGCTCTGAGAACAGTCAGAGACTGAGATCAAGTACGCACAGACATACTCCCACACACGACTGGTGCATCCATTGCTATCTAGCTTACAGCTAACATCTCTATAGTTGGTACACTGGCTGTTTGGGGAAAATAAACAGACCACACAAACAGTCCAGTTGTCAAATCTGCGCAAATGACTCAAGGTGAAAAATTTTTTTGCTTTCTGTTTGAACACAACTTTAAAGCTGGAATAGTAGTGTTGTTTGCTACTAGGGGGGCAGAAGAGGCTAACAGCAGTTGCCGATTTACACATCAATCAAACACAGACAGACATAAGCGTTCATTTTGTGTCAATATAATAAGTTGTGTTTGTGTGCACCTGATGAATATCCAGTCCAATATTCACTTTTTTTTAGCTCTGTTTTGGTTCCCACCAACTTCTGACAGTCTCTTTAGCTGCTACATTTTTAATTTTCTTCATTAGCTAGCATTTGCTGCCCAGAACCAAATGGCAGTGTACAGTGGGTTTATCAGAGTTTGTTTGCTGGAAACAGCTGCTGGATGACGAGAAAAGTTAAGCTGAACCATACAAGAAAATGAGGGAAAAAAGAGGCTAAAAAGCCCTGCAGAGATGACTGGTAACTCTATTTTGGTTTTTCACTGTGAACAACCCCTTTCCATCACATCTAATCATCTGGTTCATTGTTAATATTATAATATAGATTAATGGAGCGTTAACCTTGAATAAACACACACACACACGCTGATAGGAAGTCTACTGGGCTGCATGAGAGAGATCCACTGTCACAGGACATCAGGCTAGACCCATCATTTCCATGTAACCAAAGGGTCATAGAGAGGACATGAACCACTCCGAACGCTTCCTGCTTTTGCATCTGTTAGTAAAGATATCCACCGCACATGAAGGTTCACTAATTGTCTTTGGGCGCCAGAAATGGAGAGAAATGCTGTGAGCTTCAAGAGGAAGCAAATCACAGCGTGTATCACAACAAATCTATGTGTATCTTAGTGTGTGTTAATGAGCACGCGTATATGTAGTGCCACAGGCAGGTAAGGTAAATAAGAGGTGTGTGTATGTTCTGCTAATTAACAAATGATACACTGTGATGGCCTGCGGGTTCATACAAACCAGTGCCCACACTTTTCACATCACACATGCCCACACATCAGGAGATTTTCATGCTTTTGATGTTCACTGGATAGCTACTGTTCTCTTCCTCTGGCTGTCAGCACTCAGGCTCATCCCTGTGCTTCTGTTTTGAAGTTTCATTTGGGATGCATTCTTCTTATTTTTCTCTTAAGCCCTCAACAGTTTTTGCTTTTTACTGCGGCACATTAACAACAGTACACTACTGCTTTACCTCATATGCAGGACAGACTCCTTCCTTTGCCACTGTAAATCTGCCATGTATTTGTATGTATTCACTGCCCAACAGCGCTGAACAGAACTGGTCCAGCCTCAGCATCTACACTTCTCCTTAGTCATGTCACCCTTCAATTTTATTTCACAAGAAAAACAGCTGTATTGGTTATTTGCTCATGTGCTTAAAAATCAAACGTTGTGCATGTTTTCCTGACAGTGACATTGAACCTAGCTCAACTTTTGTCGGAACACAATGCCAATCAAATACATGCAAGTACACATTCCTGGTAGATTACTTTGTAACGTGAACGCCATCTTTTTACTGTTTACCTGATGACAGTCACTGCAAAAGATAAAATGGGTGTGACTGTGATAACTTGACAGAAATGTGCAATCTTTTCTCATAGTATTGTAAACCACGTTTTGGTGTCTGATAA
Organism: Maccullochella peelii; assembly: GCA_002120245.1. NCBI lineage: Eukaryota > Metazoa > Chordata > Actinopteri > Centrarchiformes > Percichthyidae > Maccullochella > Maccullochella peelii. The sequence continues at coordinate 222,972 of LKNJ01001192.1, read as the reverse complement.
GCCTTCAGACTCATGCATCTTTTCCTCAAACTGTATTTTCTCTATTGTATTCCATCGTTTCACCATTACCTGAAGCAACACATCCACACCAACACAGCTCCTTGCATTCTCTTTAAGGCTGTTTTTGGCCTGAACATTCTCATACTCAAGCGAGCCATCTGCTACAGTATAAAACACTACATAAAACCCGGACAGTGAAATTGTTTCAAGTTTACTGTGGATATGAACCACTATTTAAGACAAATAATTGTAATAAAAAAGTGGGAAAAAATCTAAAAAAGGTATGCTGTGTTATGACTTTTAATGCCATCACTGTGAAAGTCACTTATTGCTCTCCCTTTTTTCCAGTAAAATGTTAGGTTCAGCTAACAGACAATATAGCAAATTCATTCTATGTAGGATGTCATAACACAGCCCCACTCTGTAGGAGAATGTGAGGAATGCAGGGGAAAATGGTAAACAAGACACTTTCACATCTTCTTTTCTCTGGGAGTTCATAAATAGCTCTTAAAGTTGTTACTTCCCATGGCACAGTATGTATGTGGTAAAGATTATTGATTTAACAGGCAATTGAGGTGAGAGGTGCAAAGGCTTAATGTGATATTACTCGTCCATTTATAACTCACATTAGCATGCATCTCATAATATTCACATGTACTTATGAAATACGTATGTGTTGTACCTACACTGAAAGATCATTTCTGCTACACGGCAAAAACAAACCTGCCTGTTGGTATAGTATTTCTTAGGTATTTGGGCAAAATTGTGTTTCAATATTTCAAAACAGCAGACGATGAACTATGTGCAATATGAATAAATTATTCCTAAACATCTTCATACTCAGTCAACCGAGTCTCTCTGGTTCCTAGGTGCAACAAATTCTTGGAGAGAGAATTATGCAAGTACAATGAGTCAGTCATCTCCTCCCTGGGCAAATGGTAACATGTTAAACTTTTTTGGTGGACAAAGTGTACCTGTACTCTGTCCAAACAGTGAGCTTTATTATTCCACAGGTGACTCAGAAGTAGGAGTTCCCCAACAACTGGAAAAGCACAACCTCCCGTCCCAACTAGCAGGTGCTTTTGGGTTAGTTGCTAGATTCTTTCACTCAGCGCCAGACTGAGACTGATGGAGTGTGGATTGTTCTGACTGTCATGGGCTTCCTCTGTCTCATGGATGAGATCTCTCTCTGGATGTGCAACCTCACAAGAAAGGTCACCAACCAGACATCTGCAAGCATCATGGCAGAAAAAGGGAGGTAACATCTGAAGGGGTGGACACATGTTATGATGGGTTGATTATAGTTATGGCTGGATTAACCTGCTACGGTGCCCCTGGGGAAAATAAGCATCTGGGTCCCTATTAACCCAACATTCCTCCTGTTTTCTGTGCAACGTGTATAATTTTTGTATGCTAGAATACTACTTGGCCACAGATGTGCTGAATGGTGACTTGGTTAAACACATTTGTTTAGAAATATGCAACATGCGAGCACAAAACTGTAATATAAAGATCTTAAACCTAGATTTAGACACAGTGAGGTCATGTCAAGATTAGGTAATAAAGCAGGACCTCAGGCTCTCAACATGATATTTATTGTGCTTTAGTGGTACATATTGCCAAACAGACACTGACAAATGATATTGTCGTCAGATCAGAAAACACTTACATGTGTTATTATGGAGGGCAATGGCAAATAGCATATGTTGTTTAGGTGCCATTTAATTATGCCTTCGAGAGCTCTAATTGTTTGCCATCTGATTCAAGTCATTTCCATAAGACACTTGACGTCACAGGTGTGAACAGGAGCGATAGTAATTAAAACAAAATGAAAGATACAGCAAACAAATTGAGAATTAGTGCAGTGTACAATGAGAGAGTGTGTTATTTTATTATCCAGGTTATCTATGTTTTACTGCAGATTAACAGGTCAGATTAATTTAACTTCACACTTAACAAACTTTTCCAACTCCCTGTAGAGGTAGGTCTTGATGTCAGATACTCTCCATTCACCATTTTGCCTTAATTTAGCTTTTTCTGTCTGTTATTTTCCAGCAAATATGAGCAGTACTTGTTTACCATTAGAAGTCCATTACTGTTTCGGTACAGGCACGTGTGAGAATGTGCGTTCTCACAGGGTCTGAACTCGATACTGGCAGGATGCCTACCATTGTTGTACCTTGACTACAAAGTATTTAATTTGCACCAACTTGTTTTAACACAGCATGCAGTGGGATTGGATGTGGTAGCGGTAGGCCAAGATGGGACTCATCTGGGAGATTTACGTGGGGAGAGATCACATTTGCATATTTGACAGGAGCACAAATTACAATGTAACAGACAGAGATTAAGCACACTTCGGGGCATAGACAATCCCTTAACACCCCTATCTGACCACAACAGGATCTGTCTGTAGTCAGACTAAACACAAACACTGGATCAAAGCCAAATAAACTACACATATAAAAAAAGGCACATTAAAACCAAAACAGAGTGGGAGAGGATGAGAAATGGGCTCATGAAAAATGTGATCAATGAAGAGAATGCCTTGAAAGTTGGCATGGTGAGGTCATATGCGTAGTTTCAATTAAGCATATTAAAAAATAGCTTTAGACTACTTAATTTAAAGTCACTGCCTAAATAAGGCACATCGTTCTCTGCAAGATATATTGAAGGTATGAAAACATTATTATTGTTGACATGACAAGAGTAAACTTATTTAAGTTTTTGTTTAGTTCGACTGCATTAGAGGTTTTTCTTTGGTCATCCAACATCCATGGTAACACATTCTGTACCACTGTTTATTTGTTGTCGTGTTGTTTTTATGTTGATGTTGTTGTTTTTGGGTTGCATTTCTGGCTGTATTCCAAATTGCCCCTCGGGGACAATAAAGATATCCTTAAAGTTGAAGGTGACGATAAAGACAAGTTTAAGCTTCAGAAATTTTAGAAGAGTCAAATAGGTCACACAGAAATGATCTGGAAGTGAACTCCACCATTACAAAAGTTAAAGTGAATTTGTTATTTAATGAATATATTTATGGATACGTTAAATAACAAATTTAGATGTAGGCTGTAACCGTTTTCATACCCAGATATGAAAAACAGATATACAATAGATACAGAAAAGAGCCAATAAAAAAACTGAAATAAGGTCATTCTAATGATATGATATGATAAGTGAAGGTATTTTGCTTACACTAGATGAGATAAAACATTCAATACACTTCCAATATTGAATAATAATTCAATTTTATTGGCAATGAGACAAACAAGGGCCCTGCATTTGCACAGTGGACCCCTGCTGCTGTGTAATTAGATTCTCAATAATAAGTGACGGGGCAACTTTCACTCTCTGTTAGAATCTGTAAGATTCAAATTAAAAATTGCCACCACAGATCACCTACTAAAGGCCAGGGCTTGGAACTATCACATCCTGTATGTGACAATAGCAGTAACTATAGAAACAAATTAACTGTTTTTTAAAAAGTATTACAAAATGTGTAAATGATTTGCTTTTTGTTTCGTTGCTTTTCTAGCCCTGATATAATACTGCATGTACAGTATTTGTTCACATATAAATTTGCATGCACGTCACCATCCCAGTGTTAAACTCACGCTCAGGCTCAGAGGGAGTTACAGGTTGCAGATCACTCACAGTGTGATCCCTCAGATGCACTGCCAACAGAGAAACAAGAAAGTCTTTGAGCAGAGCCATTCTTTGAGTCCAATATGTGGAGCTGGGCCAGATGGGTATGAGAACCATTTTTCATGTCAGTCAAATTGTCAGACAAAACTTGCCAGATGATCATAGGTGTCAGGCAGATGGACAGAAGGTGTAATTTCTGTGTTTTTAGTAAATATAGAAATCTCATGGCTGGAGTCAAATGGATGCCTGTCATGCCCTTTTGGCGATTTCTGGGTGTGTTAATCACACAACAGGGACCAAAACGTGTGTCATGACTTGACCAGATGATGTATTAATAGATCCATATTCAATGTTCAGACTGAAAACAGCTCTGCGTCCAGGCCAAAAATGGAACTGGCTGCGTTGGTGTAAGCATGTTGCTTCAGGTATTGGTGGGACCATGAAATGCGATTCAGGAAGGTCAGTTTGAGTAACAGATCCATGAGGATAAAGGTTTATTAGACACCTAAACACTGCACAGCACAGCACCTTATAATACTTTGAGACATTCAGAACTCTGGAAAGTTCACATGCTAAATAACTAGGAATGTGCACCTGCACAAATTTGATTGGCCAACACAACGCCTTGCCAGATGATGTAAAATTACCATTGTTGTTGGTTCAGCTTCTTTGCTGGATGACCCTGCAATTTTTTGCTTTAGACTTCTGCGTTGGTAACCCCGCGGTGTCGTTGGACTGGCCTCATTTAAATGAATGAAGGAACTGTTTTTTTTTCCACGCAGGGCTAAATGCCTCCTGAATGCGGCCTTATACATTATTTCCCCCAGATTTGAAAAGAGTTTGACGTTTAGACAGGAGGCCTTTTCCATCTCATAGATTAACTTAGCTTTGACTTTTTCAACATTAACCATCTTTTCCTCTAACCTTAACCAATTTACTACCTTATGCAACTAACTGTTTTTGATTAAAATAATCCATACATACTTTAATACTTCAATTGACATAGATATTGTGGGGAAAATGAGTAAAAACCACTGGTGAGAAACATTTATGCATTTATTAAGTATGAATGCACCTTCAAAAAAATGTTGGCAGTGGACATTTTGCAGTGTAATGGGCAGCATACAATCCAGGACACCTATTGTATGCATAGTTGTATCCATCCTGATGGGGGTGATTTTTAAAATAGATCTTGATCACAGCAGACATGTTGCCTTGCAATCACAGGTGTAATGAGCAACAGAAGTTATGGCCACATTCCATTTAGGTGTTGCACTTAAATACACACAATTAAATGCACATAAATGGAATGACTAGCCTCTCATCCCGCTGCAATGCCGTCCAGCAGCGGGATGAGAGGCTAGTACACCACACACACGCCACTGTCCCCCCTCAAAAGTTATTCCCCACTGTTTGTCGTCATGCCTCTTTGCCACGTTAATACGAGCGCCATGGCATCGAACATAATGAGCCCGAAGCTCCGTGTGGAGCCGGGATGTGTTGTTACGTACTATACACCACTATAGGCAAAGGAGGTGTTGGAAATTCTTCACAAGTTGCAGGATTTTCTGCCATTGAATCAGGCTTTCACCGTCTGAAGGGACGCGCACGCGCATCTGCATTTGTAGCTCAGCCAATACGAACACACCTTCTCTCTGAAATAACCTGTGATTGGTCAGAGTCTCCTGTCACGGGATAGACTTTCTGAAACCTGAAAACAGAGCCAAGAGGAGGGGCAGAAGTAGTGGTTATTATGGAATCTTTGCCCAATGACGGCAAAAAAATACTGCCTACCCCACCTTTAACGTCATATCTCTGTCACATAATGTTAGCTTAGTATGTTAGCTTAGTATTTATGCAGAAACCGTAAACACACACTCTGTTTTACGTTTGTCTTTACAGGTACATTTGTGAGAAGTGGAGACATTTGTTGTGAGAGAGACAGAGGTAACATGTTAACATGTACATGTAGCACTGTATGTAAACACTTACAGTAGGCCTACTTATCAGGGTGTGGAGGTGGAAAGTAGTCTACAATATGACACAATAGAGGATGTGAAATATTAAAGTAATTATTTATGGTAAAAGACACCTGATAAATGTAGGAAAGTAATCAAATAGTACAGTGATTACTGTAGCAAATGTCCATGTGTTATCCTGACTACACTTCAGTTACATCAGACCAGTGACACTTACCATAATGAGGCAGCAACCTGCCTGGAACAGACTTTATCCTGTAAGTTACCATGTCAACATAACTGAAGGAATTACTGATCATATAAAATAACTTTTACTTGTCAGTTGCCAGACAATTATTACCATATTTATGCTACAAAATGTTTGTTATAGCTGCAGATTTTTTTTTGATACCCTTTGAAAATACTGTAGAGAATATTGTACAATATATATTGTGATCTGTCAACACGTAATAAAGTTTGACTGTGAAACAGAGAAATGTCTTGTGCTGCTTACAGAGTCACCTGTAGTAAAGAATTAGTAGCAAATCTTTCACATTTTCATAATCAGCAACTCTTCTACATGGATGAAATAAAACAAGGTTTTCACATCACCCATTTAAACTGTAATTACATAAAGTCTTTGTGAAAGAACATATTTTTCTCTAATACCACACTACTAAATTTAAAAATGACCAAAATCCTGTGAAGTGACCTGAGCGAGTTGAGGCGACAAAATGTAAAGTTAGTAAAGTTGGATTATATTGATGCCAAATTGACAATAAGACTGTTGACATATGACACCCTTTATCTTGTGTTTCTAGAGTTACGGACACGTAAGGAATTGTTAATATGTTATATTTCTTAAAGGGAGTTTGGCGTAATATTTTCACCGGACAGCGCAGTCTCATTTCCCTGCCATACCTCGCCTTGCCTATCAATAATCTTGCACTCTCACTTTTAACAATAACTTGGCGCCCATGCTTACAGACATATAGCAAACTAATAGCGTTAACGTCATTGTGTGTCTTGCAGCAAGTAGCACCTAACATTCTAGAAAATTACATTAGCTTTGCAATTCTTAGGAAAAGATGTTGGCCAAATTATACATAAGCCTACAATGAATTAATGAATGCAATAGAAAAAAAGACCTGTGATTAGCCAAACAATTAACAGCATACTGCGCTTTCTTGTAATAGCAGGTAACCTAACGAAAATATGCCAGAACTATTAAAAATATGTGCCCCTTACAGACTATCAAACACAATAATAAGGCCTATTAAGACAGAGATTCCTGCAGCCCCTTTTCCTACAATCAATTCACAGTCATTATGCGGAGTAATGGGGTTTGGGAGAGCGTGTGTGTATGCAGACACACATTTAAAAGATGTGTTTGTGTATGTGCAAGTGCTCCCATGTGCATGTTTTATATTGCTTGTAATGGTAGAAATATCTTTAATGCCTCCTCTCCCCGGGCCGGCTGGATGTTTCAGAGTCAGCAGGATGGGAGAAGGCGGATATTTTAGCATGTGTGGAGGGAGGACTGAGCAGACCGTTGCTGTGTGCTGTCTTTACAATCCTTATCTTCTCGTTGCAGAGACTGCTCCATGGAACCGAGCCCTCCCTACTATGCTAATGCTAATGCCACCGAGCCGGGTGGGGATGCTAATGCTCTCATCCCAGACAGGCCATTCTTAATGTATATTATTACCTTGTGTGTTCAGGGACAGAGACTCAGCGTAGACTTAATTGATGACATGGCAGTTCAGCTGGGTTTTTCCATGAGCTAGTCAACTGTTGGTAGGTCTCCGTGTAAATGAGCCCAGATGGATGCACACACACACAAACATGCACACAAAACATATATATATATCTCAATCAATCCCTCACTCAAAATTCAAAATTGCTTTTGTTCACAAGACTGTATTATAGTATTGCCGAAGGAGGTTGTCCAAGGTTTACATGAGTATAATAATTCAGGATTGTTTGGAAAAATTCAGACAAATGACAAATGAAAAAATTATGAATGATAGAACAAATGATTAAAATAAAAGTCATGAAAAAAGTCCATAAAAGATTATTGTATATGATGATATACTTCAGTTTCAATACCTCTCTCTCTCTTTCCATAGTCCCACATTTGTGCTCACATCTCTATATAATAATTACAGTTTGAGGGTTTTTTTTTCAGCAAACATTCTTTTCTCTCCATGTCTGTAGTGGGTCAATACTGTAATTCAAACAGCAGCAAATGCGGATGTTTTCCAAAGATTTAATTATTGTAACTGTCTTCAGCAGAGCGTATAACTTAATATCTTCTCCATAAGAGAAACCGAAGAATTTAACAGCCTGTGATTGCAAATCAGCCTGTAATAATTAGTTACAGTATATAGAACTAGTCTATATATGATAATTGAGAGACAAACATAACTTTGCCTGGTCTAGATGGCTTACATGATTATACTGTAAGATTTTTGTGCTTCCAAAATTCCCTGTAAATTTAATTTCACTACGGACCCTGTTCACGCTAGAGTTTAATATACAGTAAATGTGTTTAACAGTTTGATAACCTGTCAGCTGCAGTGTTACATCTGCTTATACACACACACACACACACACACACACTTGTAGTTCTATATTATACTATACTTGGGAGGACCCTCATTGGTATAATGTGTTACTAAATAGACCCTCAAAGTAGCGAGGACTGGCAAAAATGTCCTAAAACTTCCATTGGTCCTCACTAAAATAGAGGTACAAGAGGAGAAAAACATATTTTGGAAGTGGGTTCTGTAAAAAAGCAACCTATAGGACTAATTCTTCATAGGTATGGCGTCTTTAGCTTTCTTCACAACTTCAAGGCCTACTGTAATGCTTTATAGTCAAGATGACCAATACATAAAATTGGTTCTTAATGTACCTCAGAAAATTCGATCTATTCATCTTCCCGTAGAATAAATCCAAAACCTCTTTCAGGATCACCCATGCCTCTGTGGTCTGAAACCAATGTTGCTCTAATGCTGCTCATATTACTTTCACATTATTTCGTGATAGTTACTTTTGTCAATTTAAATTTGGTTAAGTACCACAATAGCAAAGGCCACCTATAGGCATTTAGTAATTGCACCTGACCTTTCAGCCGTCAAAGTGGTGAAACATTTGGAAAAAGGCAGATGGTTTATAATGCTTCACATCTGTCCAACAGAGACAAGTTGTATTGCTGTTGACATGTTTAACTTCTATTAATGATGACAGATTTACATGAGATGAAGGAATAGTGAGAAATTCAAATGAGTAAAGAGGGCACGTCCAAATTCAAAACTACCTGGCTAAAGGCCGGCTTTCCAAAGTCTTTTGAAGGTGTACCACATCGCAAATAAGGAGCAAATCAACTGTTACACCTTCAACACCCAGCCATGATCTGAACACACATCTCACTACTTCAATAATACCTGTCAACCACACCTGTGTTGTATCCTCTGCCATCCACTAATGTCATTACATACTGTTCAGGGTCACGTCTAATCACATTATATCCTGTGTATCACGCTGTCAGAGAGGTGGGGGTACATGGGATCTGGCAGACTCACTTAAACATAGGACATGTGCAAAGACAGATTAAGGCACTGATTCAAAAATTCCCGCTGATCAAGTGGCAATTAGTAATTCACAAGCTGTTTTCCCAATTTGTCACGAAGTACTTTGCTGTGGGAGAGCGTAGCTCGGAGACAGCTTTGTGTTGCTGCTATGTTTCCACAAAATCACTCACTAGTCAGTGTGACTGCAGCTGGCCTTTTTGATGCATGTTGTGTTTTTACAAGTTAAAGTGTGGTTTCGCAAACCTTAGTGAGGTGTGCTTTGATGAGTGTTTGTGAGGTCATGCTTGATTTGTAGCATTACCTGAGGAAATACATTCCCTGTCTCAAAACAGCATTCAAATTCAGATTGACACTCCATATATCCATTCAAGTGGAGTACATATCCTCTCCGGTGCAGAGCTGTCCTCAAAGGCAGAGAACGAATGCTACAGATGGTCAAAATTGAAGCAACAGATTGGCTTTTACTTGCTAGTATAAGTCAAACTTCAAACACGCTGGATCCTACCCATTCCAAAGCATCGAGGCAGAGCGCAGTGCGTCATACAACAGCAGAGGAAACAGGAAAACAATCGCTAACACAATGCCTGTAGCGAGCTAAAAACATTAGATTTCAGCATGTCATAGGATTATTTTAGCATCCTGTGTCTACCAGAGAGGACAAACTCAATATTGTCTGTCTATCTCGGTGTCCCTTCTCAAGCTAAGTTACTGTAGTTAGCTAAAGCACTTGCAAACATAATACTGCATAGCTTTCTGATTTAGCCACATTCCACTGCACAAGTTGTTTACTGTCAAAATGCTTTAGCTTAACTTACAGCAATATAGTTATAGTATAGCCTAAAACTGACTTTTGGATATTATACTTAGTATGCCTATGTGTGCAGCAAGCATTTTGTCACTGGTAGCCTGACTGTCAGGATCCCACAGTTTTCCCATTCTTCCTGCTGACGCCTCACGTCTGTATCCATATTTGTCTTCTTAAAGGCTCAGTTTTTGGGTTCGGCAGCTTATAAAAATTTAGTTATGGGTTCTTTACCCTGCTGGCAGTGCGTCCCACCACACAGAAGCTTTTTAGGCATGTTTCTGTTGCTAGCAGACCGAAGTGACAAGGAGGCATCTTCACGCAATACAAAGTCAATGGAGAGCGATGAATAGTTTTCCCCTCTGGTGTGGGTGGGACTTAATTGCGCTCTGTCTCTATCTTTTGTTTGACCCTCTCTGCATGGTAAACACCCTTATCTTTCAAAGCTCACACATACAGTTTCTAACACAAGCTTTCTGTTATAAAGTCCAGAGCCACAGAAGATATTATACAACTGTTTCACAGGCTGAATAACACTCAATATTAAACTATAATCAGTGGAGTGCCCCTTTAAGCTATGAGGCACAAGGAAAATAACCAATTGAAGCAGCTTCATCAACTCTTGCTCCAAATCCTGTCCGTCTCCATTCTTCAGTTCTTTTGTAAATCCATTTTGTGATCCCCTACCTTTTTCTGTGGGACTTGGGGAATTGAAGCCATGCTAGACAATATCAGACAGACGTGGATGTGTGAAGTGATATAGGCAGTGATGACAGCAGGCGAGAAGAGAGGCAGTAATAGTTTGTCTCTTCACCCTGCATGATAGATGCTTTCATACTCTTTGTCTTTGGATAATGACAATGGGGACTGAGAGCTGAAAGGGGAGTTTAGTTGTTCAGTGTCAATCCTGGAGGTGCACAGCATCTTGGAAGACCTTCAGAAAATAGGAATGTTATAACGATAGAAGCTGCCAAATGTTATATTTCTCTTATGTTGGTTTGCGCATCTGCTGGTTTTTGTTAAATTGATTTGTATTTCACCCAACACAGCTTGGTTCCAAATGTCAGGCCAAGTTTAAATGAGCGGCAGAGTTTGAATGTTTGCAGCACTAAGAGAGAGCACTTCTCCTCCAAACCAATTATGTAAACTGCTGTAATGTAGCAGATTTGACAGTGGCCATGAGCCTGTTCCTCTGCCGTAAATATTACATTGTTGAGCTTATAGGAATGAAAAAGGCAGACATCCAAACACTTATAGAGAGGAACAATACAGAGTTTATAGAACATCAGTTTTGAGGTGAAATAATTTGAGATGAAAAATAAATTTGTTCATTTGGTGGTACCTTTGGCATCTTAATAATTAAACTGGGGAGAGAGCTTTAGGGCATACAGGGAAGCAAACGATTACCAGGAGAAAACTGCTTTACTCTCCCACTTTGATAGAATCATCTCTAATATTTTGACCAAAAACAATGGTATCCAGGTTTTCAAACTGCCTTAAAACATGATGATCGACTTGTCAAGTATTGTCTGTGCATGCATCAACAGAAAATTACTCAACATTTGACAATTTATAACATTGTAAATGGAATATCTTTAGGGAATATCTTACTCGTAGTCAGAGACAACAAACTATTTTATGGCATAACTTTGGACTCTGGGAAATTGTGATGGGCATTTTTCCCCTATAGGCTAAATGATTAATTGATCAAAACAAAGATTAATGGAGGTGTCTTGGTGGAATAGGGGTTTAAGACGCTGACCATGAAATCGCAATGTCCTTCTTTTGACTCCCCTAATTTCCTGTCTCCGATTGTTCACTGTCAAAAAATAGAAGCTTCAAAAAATAAGATTTATGATGGCGGGACCATAATTGTTAGTTGCAGCCCTAACTGTATAATTCAACTCCAGACTGTCCTCACCAGTAAATTAACAAAACTGTTTTTATTTTCTTTTGTTTAAGTTTCTTTATTAGTACCCAATGGTAAATGTGTTATATAATGACGTACAGTTTCTTTATTTAACATCCGGACTAGCAACGTCTTGCAGCCGTAAATAATGACTGTTCTATCTTCAGCATGATGTTCTTAAACCTCTCAGGACGAAGGTCAGGATGGATGCTTATGCGTACTGAGTGTCTGACTTCCAATCTCAAATCACCTCTCACTTCCTACCAACAGTGACTTTGTCTTTCTTTTTACCATAAAGACGATTTTTTTCTAACCATAACCATACTTGGTTAAGATTAGGTTTAAGCTGCCTAAACTACACCAGACCTTAATGAAAGAGGTGGTAGCTCAGAAAACTGTAATAGTCCAGGCACCTGCCAACAGAAAAGGGGATCCAAATGCAGACAATCAGGTAAGAACAGGTTGCAACAGTGATCAACAAACAGGTACAGGTGTACAAGTACAGGCAGGAATGGCTGGACGGAGTTCCTTGTTTACAGCGCATGCCATATAACCGCAACGTTGCTGGTTGGACTCCAGTCAGCGACCTTTGTTGCGTGTCATGTCACTCTCTCGCCCTCCATTTCCTGTCTGCCTCTTCACTCTCACAAGGCGAAAAAATGCCCAATGGCTGGACATAGACGTAAGAAAGGGGCTAGTATATATGTATAGACACTGGGACTTGACGAGGAACAGGTGTGGCTAGATGAGGGGATGAGTAACAGGTGTGCATGTAGGAAGGATCAGATAATTAGCAAGGTGGAAAACTCGCTGAAGATAACTGATTTTTGAAAGCACTCTTGTTATAACAAGTTATTAACTAACCTATAATAACTTCTTCCAAAATTAATACAAATGCTTTAATAATAGTCAATTTAAACACAGTGGTATAATTCCAGATTAAATAATTAAAGTAACATAAATGCCAGACATAAAAGTGAAAGAGGGTATACATACTAATAAGGCAGGAAAATATGAAAGTGAAACGCGACATCCTGCCCTGGGTGGACACAGGCAGAGGAGGAACATCTGCTGGAATAAGATTTTCAAAGTACGACTTTCAAACTGAAAATATGCTTTTTTCCCATTTTGCCTACTATGTGTGCTTTTGAAAGCTGTAACCTGGTTATCCTTTCTACTATATGCATTTCCATTTCAAAAGCTTATTAACTTGCTTTATGTTAATGATAACATAAAGTAAGATTTGCTCACTCATAATTGCTCACTCATGCAGAGAAAAAGATAAAAACACAAAAAACAGCAACTAAAAAAAGACCCAATTTTCCAAGTTTTTTTCCTATGTGTGTTTGACAGGACAGTTGAGATTATTTCTGGGTTTAGAACAAAGAAGATATATCCATCTATCTTCATGATGCTGCACTCTGCCCGTGTTGATTTTGGATGCTACAATTGTAGTGTCAATCTTTTACTGCTGTGGCTTAGGTGGAAATGTCTGATGAAGTGCATTGATGCAAGCGTTGTGTTCTGTGTGTTTTAGTGTGGCAGAGGCTTGTGGGACAGATCTGTCCTGAAAGGTCCAGAGGGAGGTGCGGATTTTTCAGTGTGTGTCTGTGTGTGTGTGTGTGTGTGTGTGTGTGTGTGTGTGTGTGTGTCTTTCTTTTGTGTCTCCCTTTAATGATGATGGCTGTATGGGTTCTTTTGTGTAGGTGTGTCTGTGAATGTGTAGCTGAATATGCCAGCACTGCTGCTGCTGTGTGTGTGTGTGTGTGTGTGTGTGTGTGTGTAAGAGTGTGTAGCGTAGTGTGTGGCAGCAGTGTGCTTGATCAGCAGTCCTGCTGCTATCCCATTAACTCTGCTGCCGCAGGGCATGCTGGTGCGACCCAAAGGACCCTGGGTAACAGCAGGTTCCAGCGAGGTCATTTCCATTCAACCGCCTCACTCCAACTGGCCCACTGCTGCACCATTCCGTGTGTGAGTGAGTGTAAGAGAGAGATTGGATGGCCATGGGATAATAAACTGTATCAGCCATATACCTCATTGATACATTGATTGATTAAGGAAATGGAAAGAATAAGCACATACACACACAGAGCGGAAACAGTGCCCGCCACAGGAAAACATAGCTGGCGTCCGAAAAAGAAAGCATTCAAACATTGTCAGTTAGAACACATAGAGGACTCTCTGTTCTGCCCAAAATATGAACAGACTGGAAGAAGATATTTCTTTCGGGGAAAAAAAAGGAAGAGAAGGGTAGAGAAAATAAAGAAAAATCACAATATGTAATCACAATATATGTAAGTTTTACCTGAATTTGATGTATGTACATTCATAATCTTTTATCGTTTAACTGCTTTGCAGCAATTATTCATGCGAATAAATAATATTTGAAGTTGAACATGTATTGAAATGCATTGTATTTGTAAATGCAATGCGTGACCATGTGCATGTATGGTCATTGAAAACATGCTCATGTATAAAAAAAGAAATATAACCTTTCTATCAATTTTTTTTTTTCTTCTTTTCTTTACTTTGTATAAGTTGGTCTGGTACAGTAAAAACCTAAATCATTACAGTACGTTCATTTGGGAGACAACTTTGTCAAAAGTGACTTTCATTTTCCCCAAACACATACATTGGGAGCAATAGGGGGTTCAGTCTCTTGCACATGTGGACACAGGGATCTGGGATTGATCTACTTACCATAAGATCGAGTTGAGTGTTAATTGTCCTACATTTACACGCTACAATGATACACATGTACATGTATGTACGCATCTGTGTTTGTTGAAATGTTGTGGGGGATTTGCATGTTCAGTCATACATAAGCCATGATAGACTATCAAACACATTGAGTCTTGAGTTTTGGATTTGATCAGGCATATCCAATATGAGTGCATGTTGATGTGCTGCTAGAAGAAGAATTAAGAAGGAAGGAATCACACATCTGAATCACAAGCACTAAAAGCCAGGAGGGAGCTGATCTAATATCTGATCAATTTGATTCGATTAATAATAAATTCCTGTTTCGATTGATCCATGTGAAAACAACTTGATACCAGATTGAGTTTCCTGAGATACAAATCTGAACATGCTGCACTTTTTTTCCGTTTTGTTTAAAAACAATGCGTATGCATTGGCTACAGGCAGATTTACAGAGTGCAGGTGCACTTCAGTACATTTTGTGCTTTTACAGAAAGAAAGAAAAAGAAATAGAACCCGTGTTTCCATGAGAACAAGTGATTTGTTCACAGGTGTGTATGATAAAAGATGAAGACTTGTTAATCTAAAATACAGTTTATAAAGGTCTTACAATGATATTGTGTGCTTGTGTATGCTTTCTATTGAACTCTTATCTTTGTGAGTCAATTACACATTGAGAGTTTTGGTCATTTCTTAGCCAATACAAACCACAGCTGTGGTGCATTTGGGAAATGAGGTGCAATCAGGAGGAACATACCAACTGAAGTCCTCATTCTGGGGGTTGCACAGCACAGCAGTTTTGAACTCTCTATCAATTCTACTATCATTTCTTGTTAAATCTCAGTAAGTCAGAATAATTACTAAAGTAAGTAAGGAGTATGTTTTATGTTTACAAGATTACTAATATGAAATGGACTGATCTGAATTACAGATTCATCAGCCTTTAAGTCATCAGCTGTCCAGCTCTCATATTGCATTTCATGGCCCTTGGATCTTAACTCTGTTTTGACATTTTAATAAAGTTTTGTGAGCTGCTACATCTCACAATAGCTCTGTTTTCTACCTTCTCTATACTTTTCTTTCTGTTTTTTGTTGACTTATTCAACATTGATGTGTGATGCAGTCAGCTTTCTGTTCCACAAGACAACCTTGTCTGATCTTGTTGTCAGTCTATGTTCGCTAGACCTTTTTCAGTCACAGAGCTTCCCGGTATCTAGATGCCTTCTGATAGAGCCACAGTGCTGAAAGGTAATTTAAGTTTTTGGGCTCTGAAACACAGTCTTTCATGCCTCAAAGTAATAAAAGCTTGCCTTTTGTCTGTCATGAGCTGGGATTTGACTGTCTTGATGCCTGCTGAGAATTCCACCAAAACTCAAAACTGAACTTTGATTTTAAGGAGTGAGTTCTTAGATCCTATGTTATGGTGATAGGCACGGTTAGGTTATAGGCTACCTTATATTATATAGGCAGGTTATAGGCAGTGGTTAGGTCAAGTTTTCCATTTATGTTAAATCATATAAACAGTAGCATCAGTGGATAAAGAACAATGTTTGGTATATGTTCATAATATAGAGTGTTTAAAAACTGCCAGAAAACTGCCAGAAACACTGGAACTTTTTTCAAGGAAAACTCCTCCAACCCAAATGACAGAATGGGTAGTTTGCCAGTGACTCCTGAAACGACATATGTAGGTGTACCAGGCCTTCGTCGTCATGGCAACAACAACAAAATGTGGTGAAACGGCTGCAGTTTGGTTAGGTTTAGGCACCAAAACTACTTGGTTAGGTTTAGGAAAAGATAATGGTTTGGGTATAAATAACTACGTTAGTTACATAACTTACGTACATAACTTCACTTACGTAGGCTACAAAAGTCAAAATAAGTAAAAGTTGACTTTTGCTTTCACATGGGACACGAACAGCGGTCTCCTGGGTGAAAGTCAGTTAAAGTTAAAATAAGTCAACGTACATTAACTTTTGACTTCACAAAATAGTCGTAATAAGCTGCTGCACAGATTACCTATACGGTCGTATTTTTGGGGAGGACAGGCTCAAAATTTCATGCAAAAAATAAAAATAAAATAATTTTTGGGACCTAATGCAAATATTTTATGTACCAATTTTGGTGAAGATTTGATGAAATTTGTTAAAAGAGGATTAAACTTCTGAGCCATTCAGCATGGCAAACAATATGTGTAGGCAGAAAAGCCAAAGTCAGTTCCTACGACACCCAGACATTTCACTCAGGTGGGTAAGCTTGATGTTTGCTTATGGTTGACACTAGTATGCAGCAACACACCTGAGGTGTTCTGATCCTCTTTTTTTATGGCCTCAATCTACATCCTGCAGTCTGACCGCAATGTAGATGGACAGCAGACTTGAATAATCGCACAAACAAGCACACATGGCCAGGAAAACAATACAGCTGTTTCTTCTGCAACAAATGTCCAAGCATGTGATGAGCAAGTAGCCTTACACTCTCCAGTTTAAAAAAAATAATAATGCAGATATTATATTTTACTAAAGTAGCCAAAGGTTTCCATGAGGGCTTTTTGTTCAGTGAGATTAGCAGTTTAGACTCTTGAAAATTCTAATCAAAATGGAGGTTTAATAAGTGTTGAGCGACATTACAACAGAAACCTATCCTTGTGTTGGCTTATAAGTTTCCTCTAAAACTGAAGATTACTTAATTAAATTATAATGTGATATTTAACTAATGGTCTAATTTATAATATGATTCACTGGTACAGTAAGTAATAATTTACTGATGACAGGGGGTGCAGGTTACCCAGCAGCAGGTTGAGCTTTATATCATCTTTATCTTTTCTCACGGCTTCATCATTTATCTCTCTTATTAACAACAGTTTGGTGTAATTGGGTCAGACCTAATTGCTCTAGTGTCCTTTGGCTCAGGTTTAAATGGGTGTAATTAGCCTTAGGTCACTTTCAGAATGGGTCTTTATTAGTTTATGTACATCAGATTTGGGTAACAGAGGAACAGATCCAAATCAGAACAATCCAACCCCATGAGCTGGTGGAGACCTTTATTTAGAGACAACAAATATATTTCAACCTCGCTACACAACCATGGCATCAGAATAAAACTAAAAGACAGTTCTCTATCATATCAAGATCTCTGCACCCAGTTACATATACTATATGTGTAGACATAAGGGTCAGGTTACGTGGATAATTATAGGCCAAACCACCTGTGATTTGGCAGCACACAGCATTCCAGCACCTGTGGGCCCAATGATAACTGATCATTTTGTTTCCAGAATACATGTTTGCCTCCATGTAAGAGATGTGATGTGCTGTGACAGCACAGGCTTTGCTAATTTCTGTTCATTCTCTTCAGACTGAACGTCTAAAAAATGTGTAGAAATGGTGCAATTTCACTTAATTGAAAGATGTAGCCAATGGAAAGACACAACTGAACGTAGTAGCCCTTAACGGCTAAAGCACCTAAGTGACAAATAAGGTGATTTAGATGTCAGTGCTTTCCAAAACAACCCAAATGACTGGGTTGACCAATGACCAAAACTTATTCATTAGCGTTATGATCTGTGGTTAGGTTTTGTTCAGGCAACTAAAACTCCTTAGTTAAGGTTAGAGATTGCTGTCACGGTCAAAAGAAACCAACACTGTGTTAGTAGGAAAAAGGTTGTGAACCACAGTCTTTGGTGTCAAAGTCACATGGTTTTGTATGCCAACAATCCACACCCTACTTCCACCTACACTATTTAGAGAGGACAGTAATTATGTGCTCAATCGCACAAACAAGAGGTCAGGAAATGTAATATTTGAATATAACACTAATGCTGATGTGTTTTTCTGGTGATGACAGTTCCTTCTGTATATTCCACAAGGTTTATACAGAACATAAGTAGAAAAACTGTAGAAAACCATTAAAACGATGCCTTTAAGAGCTATATAAATATAATGCTCACAGTGACGTCAACACTGAAACCTGTTCTTTCGGGTCAGGGGCAGGCTTTGAATCCATTCTCACATAAGCTATGATTGAAAATATGTCTGAGGAGTGTGAGTGTAGCTGCGGGCCAGATAAAGCATGTCCCTATTTCTTCAACAGTGATATCAGTGCATTTGGAAGTCTTCAGGGGAAAGGTTATCAACAAATCCTCCTACAGCACAGGACGATGACAGTCTACCTATCCTTTAAAAACCTCTAATACCCGATGATATCCCATCCTGCTTTTTAAAAGAGGGGCTAGCAGTGGATGTACTTCAGGATTTTGTTTTATTGAAACACAAAGGAGGATGAGAAGAATGCTCAGAGGTGGTGTCAAAGCAGAGGCAAAATCCTGATGAGATTTTAACATATTCCAAAGTGGAGTGGAGTAGTCTTACTCATTCATACATATATACTGTATATATACTGTGTATACAATCTTCTCTTAATGGATTGTGCAGGAAAAGGGTGTTTCAGATTCGTGACATGACTAAATTCGAGAGATGGTCTAAATAAGCTACATCAGATCAAAGTAGCATAGAAAAAGACAAATCCCACAAAACAGGATACAGCATTGGCAGGATGCCAAAAGAAACTCACATGTTTTGAAAAGCAATAGGATATTACAGCTATATTTCCACTGAAATCATAATGCCAAAAAAGATACCATAACCATAGTTTATTTTCCATAATCATGTCAATTTGATTTATATAGCCCAATATCGCAAATCACAAGTTTGCCTCAATGGGCTTTACAATCTGTACAGCATACAACACCCTCTATCCTTAGACCCTCAGTTCCGATAAGGAAAAACTTCCCCCAAACAAACCTTTAGTGGGGTTAAAGAGAGACAAGAGGAGAGGCTGAATCTCCTGGAGGACAAAGATCCAGATTCAAAACATCTGTAAGGAGGCACCAACAGCCAGGGGAGCGAGAGAGGTCCCAGGGTGGCTGATGGTCCAGCACAGAGATGCCTGAGTGAAAAGAGAGGACAAGGAGAAGAAAACAGGGAGAGAGAGAGATACGCACACAGCTTGGACGCTCATATGCTTGTGGGACAACAAACAAACTGAGACTGACCCGCTGGAAGGCGTGAAGTCATCAAAGAATAAAGTTAATGCGAAAAGATGAGTTTTGAGTTTGGATTTAAAGGCCTCAACTAAGTCAGGCTGCCTCATGTCAGCAGGGAGGTTTTTCCAGATGGAGTGAGTAGGTTCATGCACAAACTGAGTCAAACCAAAAGTATCAACAAGTGCTAGAAAGGCTTTACTTAGAGGATCGAAGGCCTTTTTCAGGTGAATATTGAAATAACCAATAATTAAGAATGAGTAACAAGGTCTTTGAGAATTGAGAATAAGTTGTCAAGTGGTCCACAGAATGATTGGAGTCTGTTACCCTTAATAAAGCCATTCATAGTTGATGGAGATTAACAAGAGCCTCAAATTGTTATGATGGGAGAGCATGGTGAGGGAAGGACCCAAATGCAGACAGCGGGTAGAGAGCCAACAACGGTTTATTTAGGGGATAGGCGGGTAGGGAGGAAGGCAAGCAGGCAGGGCAGGCAGGAAAGTAGGGCAACCAGACCGGAGTACAGGCGGGCAGGGAGGCAGGCAACAACGCAGGTAGGCAAGCCGTGGAGCGGGCAGGCAGGTAAGCCGGGGAGCAGGCAGGCAGGCAAGCAGGTAAGTAGACGGGCAGGGAAGCTTGCAGGCAACACGGGACACAGAACACTGAACATGAACACGCACAAGAACAATGAACCGACGAGAACCAACTGAAAAGGACAGGTACAAATAGGGAAAGCACTGACGAGGGGACGAGACACAGGTGTGGTACAAACACAGGTGAAAACACTGAGGGCTGAGACGGGAGGCGGGACACAAGACCAAACTTCAAAATAAGAGCACCCAGGGACCAAAACCGTGACACAAATGAGTTGATTCGTCATCAA
Source organism: Maccullochella peelii (assembly GCA_002120245.1). Lineage (NCBI taxonomy): Eukaryota > Metazoa > Chordata > Actinopteri > Centrarchiformes > Percichthyidae > Maccullochella > Maccullochella peelii. The sequence goes on along the minus strand of LKNJ01001192.1, from coordinate 202,435 downwards.
GTTTGGAGGTTAAAATTGAAAATTGATTTATAAATCAAGGCAACAGTACCACCTTGTTAAGTAGCCCAAGCAACATAGGCTTTGGTATAGTCAGATGTCCCCAGCTTCATTTCACAGTAAGAAAATACCAATCATATCCAGACTATGCTGAAGAATCAAATCATTTACCAGTATGGCTTTGGTAGACAGTGATCTAATATTTATAAAACCAAATTTGAGGATCTTGTTGGAGTAGTATTAATTGGAACAAGATACCTTACATTATCAGTAGAAAACTTTGGTGGCCTGTGCATGCAGTGGTGTGGGGATACAGCTGTGATTGACCTTAGATATTTTGTTCTGTAGGACTTTATCAGGTGCTTTGTGGTACACTTTACCACCGCCTGTTATAGAGATGATTCTGCACCTGGTCTAAATATAGGATAGGATGTACACACAAAAACTTTTCTGAAAACAGACATACCTAGCATACCAAGGATACCCCATTAACCAAAACTAGCTCAAAAATGGATGATGCACATGTGGCACAGGAGAAAAAGCACCCGCCCTCAAACTCCCTGCAGTGGTTCTTGTAGCATTTACTTAAGAGACATTTAACCTTTGTATGGAATTTCAAGCCCACACAGTGCTCCGTGGTATTACTTCATTTGTTCTGTAAGTTATGTCCTCAGGATCGGCTATCCTGACCCCTGACTGGTGGGGGCTCAACTGTAACATATTGTGTTTGATACAAAACTTGAACCCACGAGAGAGACTCTACTCACAGATTATGCCTGTTAGCTGAGCAAGCTGGGACATGATGACAGGCAAGTATTACAGGACCATACCCTCTGAAACTACAAAATCTGGGGGGAAAAAAAAACACACACACACACACACAAGCCTTCATTACATGTAGAGTTTTTTGACATGTCAGCTTCCTGAAGAATTCATGTCATGGTGGATGCCAGAGCGGTCAAAGGTTGCAAGTCTACAGGCAGCTGGTACCATATAATGACATGAGGCACCATGACTGACTTTAAAAGGCCAAGCCATTTTTACTGTCTGTCAAACCTTTGATTTGTATTTCCATTCAGTGCCGGCTGCAGCAAGTGAACTGAGACACATGAACTATTACATTTTCAGTATATTCATTAAATAGGATTAAAATCTAAAGATGGAAGTAGGCATGCAAGAACCTAGGCCAATGATGGTATAACTGCTTTCTTGTTGCATCGTTGGATATTTGGTTCTCAGCGCTGACACCAGGCCAGCCTGGTAGTCTAGTATGTGACAGCAGGGAAACTATTGCGTCATGATGCTCTGATATTACAAAATCACCCCTCATTTCAATGAAGTTTTGAACCTCTATTGTGAGCCATGTAGACTTTCAAATCTGCTTCTTATTATGCTTATGATACAACCTATCATACATATTACAAAATGAAAGAAAACCAACAGTGTAGTACTTTAAATAGGATGTGAATATGTGCCAAAGAAAACCCTTTTTAATTAATTTGCCTGAAGCTAAATGAGTCTTTTAACAGCACATCTACCAAAATGATACCATATTCAAAGGTGGTGTTTTGTTTATCCAACTGACTCATGGCTATCAGCTGCAGATGGATGTCAGCTGGAGAAGATTCTATGTTATTACATTCATCTTGTATACTCACTACTCCACTGACAATATTGGATATTACACTGGCTTGCCCATGTGGTGACATTGTTTCATTTATTTGTATGTGTATTTTCATCTGCATATTTTGTGTTCAATTCTCCAGTGTGCATTTAAAATAACAACTGTGTCATTCAGGCATCTGTGTATGAGTATGTGTGTGCATGCATGTGTGTGTTTGTGTGCATGCCTGTGTGCATTTGGTTTGGTATTTTTGCATCTCTATGTGTTACAGCATGTTTACTAAATTGGTAACTCCCAGGATGAGGCTGTGGACTGTCAGTCAGCCGTCAGTCACCGGTAGAACATGAGGTGAATGCTGACTCTGTGAGCAGGGCAACACACTGTAGAACAAGACAGGTGCTAGGAAGATAGTGCGAGAAATGGATTTCGGTAGAGAGCCATGGTACGGAAAAAGGCGCAGGAATACATGGTGAGGTTGGTTTTATTTTACCTTTATCAACAGAACAAAAGGTCTAAAACACAAAGTCAAGAGTTGTTCATTGGCTTTCTTTTAGGGCCAGATTTACTCAGAAAATGTGGAAATGTGCAATGCAGTTTTCATTGAGTTTGTGGCTGCAAACTGTGTGTATTCAGTGCCTGATTTACTAAAACAGCAGCTTATTACGCAGTCAACTCCTGAACTGCGTATGGTACTGAAGATGGTACAGATGCACATAAGCACAGTTCAAAGGTTCTATGAGATCACTAAGGTCAGAAAATGAATGATGATGTAGTGATCTTGATAACAAAATATTTATTTGAGAAAAATCATTACTATTAATCAAAATATTACACAGAAAATTATTATATTTTAATCTTTATCATGGACAGATGGGGAGGTGGAGGTGGAGATGGTGTTGATATGATGTTGGAAATTATATGGATATATGATATGGATGCTGAGGTAAATGCAGCCAAATGCACAGATAAATGTCTTAACAAAAGAAAGAAAAGTTTAGCAGTGATTTTACAGTTGACTGATGATCAGTTTAATAACCACAAACTAAACCCCCGTCAACTATTTGTTGAGTAACAGTAATGTGTAACAGTAATCAAATATTGTGGGAATTAATAATAGCCTTTTTGTGTCACTTTTGTTTCTAATAATCAGCCTTTGCTGATATACAAGCCTATATTTAATGCACGCTTCTTTTCCTACTACAATCTCTCTTGTGGCTCTTTCAAATCCCACCTGCGCTGTGTTTATGCCTCCTTCTCCAGCGAAAAACATAATCATCCTCTGTTAACATGTCTGCTAATATTTGCACAATCCTCCCTCCATGCGTATACAATAAGGAGAGAGGCGCACCCTTCAGACACTCGCACAAATAACACGCAAACTACGAATCCAGCCTGGTGCGTCTGCTTGATAAGTACAGCACGAGTTTTGGAGCAGTATGCATCCCATGCTTTGTTAATCTGGCCCTTAGTGTCTTGTGTTTGGCCTAGCAAATAAGTGATTTTTCACATATTTTGCACCCCCACCTGATCAAATCTTTTTTCACAAGCAAAATGTTCATGAAATTTTCAATTTATTATCAAAGTTTCTTTTCATATTGAAACATAATAAGACTGTTGATACAAAGTCCCAGTGGTGTGAACATGGTTGGCTAGGTTGGGCCTTCTGTTCTTTTTTTTGTTCAAATCACCAATGCAGAATGCTAGTTATACCATACTAATTGTTATTTTGTGTCACACAGATGCAGAAATGCACATGCATGTTGGTAGTGAGTTGGCTGTCAACTACATTTAACAGAAGATATAAAGCATTACAAATAATTTCTGTCCTCCTTTCCAGTGAGCTTTCATCGAGGCTCAAAAATGAATTCTTAGTAACTTTTACATCATTATTTGATACAGTTGAATGAAACTGAATTCAATTCCAGTGAACGCTTCGTAGGACTGATGGGTCGTGTCTGCCACATACTTCCCTTTCAAGGATACTGTGACGTTAAATGATAGGTTGGAGTAGCAAAGAGAAGAGGAAGTTGGTGCAGTGGAGAGAAATTGTTTAAAGAAGTGGCTCTTCACAATATTCAGCCAGGTGTGACAGAGGGCGTTTTAATTTTCCCTCTGGGGACCAGGCGTATTAACACATAGGATCAGCAACCATTTTGGATCTTGACTCATAAATTTAAGAAATGTAGGCGTAAAGAGGTGAGGAATGATGAAATGTGATGAAGAAACCTGTGTGTGTGATGGAAGAAATGCAGGGTGGCAGTATGGGAGATTTGCATTATACTGGCAACATAGTATGTAGGGTGCAAAAAACTATGTTTTAATTAGAATACCTTGAAGACATTTAAAGGATTGGTTCTAACAAGAATGTGTTTTATATCTTGCGGTTATATTTCTCTCTCTCTCTGTATAATATGGCATGACGCTGGAAAAGAAATTGACATTTGCTGTTTCCTTTCATATACTGAAATGGACTGCGTAATTGTGAGAGTGTTTTTATCAAATATATGCCTGCTTGTGCGCATGTTCTGTAGATTCACATGCATATCTGCTTGCACACGTGCACATGGACACGATTTCTGCCCTCATTATATTGATAGAAGTACAGCTATTCTTGTTCTAACTTCAAAAGTTCAGTTTTGTTTATGCCTCGGTGTGCTTGTTAATCTGTGGGTAGAGTGGGTAGAAGTATTGTTTATTTGTTTGTGTGAATGTGTGTGTACATACTGTACGTGGTGGATGTGTGTGATTTTTCAGGCTGTGACTACGTGCCTCTCCACTGTTTTCCAGACGTGGCGTCAAATTGATCTGCCTGAATGTTTGTGGTATTGAATGTCCTCTTTCCCCTGAGGAGAGCAGGCAGTGTTCACTGACTGGTTCTTTCTCATCCTCCTTCTCTTCTCCATCTTTCTTACCCTTGCTGCCAGGTCTCCCAGGGGACAAAAAGCAAAGAGGGATGAAATTGGGGATATGCACGAGTCAATATTGGCATTGTGACTTTTTCTGTTCCATTGCACTCATCATACGAACTGGACGAGACGAGGACGACTAAGAATGAACTCACACAATCAGCAAATTAAATGGAAACCTCCTCCACTACATCAACTCCATCTCCTTCATGTTAACCTTGCACACAACTGTCACCCATGTTGATATGTGTTATTATTGCTGGAGGAGTGGAGCCAAGCTTTTTGAAACCTTTTAAAGGTAAAAGTATGGTGATACTAGGCAGGCTTTAGTAAACAAGTCTTCATGCCTAAGCAACAAAATAGGTTGTTTATCAGTGTCTTCCAAAATGACAAAATTAGTATTTTGTGAACTGCTCATCTCTACTCTATCATGTAATTTGCTGTTAGCCATTTTTACCCAGTTGATTATGTGCCAATATTTTTCATTCAGAGGGTATGAACTCAGGAGTTTGTACCATTATTGGTCATTTGTAAATACCAATAAATTGTTTAGTGAAATAAACAGCTTTTTTTATTAATTTATTTCACTTATAGTTTTACTATGTATTAAAAATAAAATCTTCCTTAACCCTTAAGTCCTTAAAGTCATTGTTTTATTTAATGGCCTTGCCCCTAAGATGATGAAATTCAAGGCCTGGTTCTAACACTTAACTCTCTCTAAAAAACTGTCGTTCTTACATCTCTGGTTGTTCACTGATTAAATAAATGATACCGTGTTAATTAATTCGCTTTATAGGTGCTGGTAGGCAGATTTCTTTACCCTTGGACAGAGCCATACTGGCCATTTCTGCCCACTTCCACTCTTAATGCATACAAACATGAGAGTGGTATCAATCTTGTCATCTAACTCTCAGCAAGAAAACAAATACGTGTATTTTCCAAAATGTCCTTTAACCGATACGGAACACTTTCAAATCTTTGCTCGCATTGATTGCTGTCATGGTTGCCTTGTTCTTTTCAAAAGCACCCCCCTTCTCCCACATTGTTTACCATTACAACCATGAATCACGTCTTTCAGTCATGTCTTCCGAACCTACTCCTCTGTAGCTTGTTCAACAACATTCAAAACAACGATGGCATAAAGATTAGCTGATTATATGTAGCACACCATACCTCCAGTTTGCATGTCTATTTTATTTGCGTTACATCAAGAAACACTCACACGTCCATTCATTTTGAATAGTAATGGATAATACATAGCTTAATACGGTTTGCCCTGATTCCTAAGCTCCCAGCAGTGTTTTCACAACACATCTGTTGACTCTGACTGTCTATCTGGTGTAACATAGCCTGACCTACTAACTTACAGCTCAGAGAGTCGATGGATTGCATGCACCAAAAAGGAAAAGGACGATTCCGTGCCTGTGTGTATGAAGTGCAAGTTCTATAATGTCACATTATTGAAATATTGTATTTCAGGACATCAACTCTGCAGATATTCTAAATGATTAGCCCTTGCTGGTTCACTCTGGGAATCTTTAATTATATTACTTGCCGTTGTGGTTGTGTGAGTTCTTTCTTCTAAAAACTTCCTCCTTCCCCAACCAGCTTCCAGCATGATAACACACCAGGCCTCTGACTCATATTCAATGTTGCCATCTCCTGAATCTACTCCTCTGCAGCTCTCCCAGGGTTCGATTCAAATGTTAGCTAAAACTGATGAAACCTCCAGATCAAACTCAGGAATAGATATAGAGCAGCAGGCTCAGGAGATGACAGGTTACAGTAAAGGTGAATCAACTGGTAACTCACTACAGGTAGCTAAAGTTATACTGATATTTATATGTTCCAGTTTGACAAAAACAACTGTGGCTTTGGGGTGTTGAGTTATAACTTATGGCACTGTAGTAGTTCCATTATTAAAAAGCAATTTAACACCCCCTTAAAATCTTGTTTTTGCTTACATCCAGTGGTTGAACTTCTCACCTTACTGCAGTGATGTACGGGTGTACTCCAGGACACTGTGACATCACTGCTGGGCGTAGTTGCAGTACAGGTGCAATGGAGACTTTCAACCAGAGAGAGCAGTGAAACGGTGCTTTTCAGCCTGGTGTGAAGTCCATGTGAAACCTTAATTCAACATGCTTCACACTTTTGTGTTATATGCATAAAATAAAAATCGTTTGAGCAAAATACAGAAATGCTCACTCATCTATTCTTACTTTCCAACACAGGGGCCTCCCACTCCCTCTGCCAATCTACTGCATTAGTTTCAGTAGATCCTCCTTGTCTCCTTGTCTTTTGTTTTGAATGGTTCATAAAAGGAAAACCCCTTTCTGATGTCGCTGGCACTATTTAGATTTAATGATGCCACCCTTAAATCACTTCTTAAAATGTAAAATGATTAAAACAAGTGTGTCTTATCAAATGACAGCCTCTGAGATGGTGATGACATTTCCATGCAAGCTGCATTTGTATTACCCACCCCACTGAAGTAGTGAGACAGCTGAATTGAATGAACCATTAATATGTGTAAGAAAATTGCTATTTCTTTGAAGTGTCAATGAGATTGGCTGTAGTGCTGTCATTCTTGTCAGGGTGAACTATTGATGGGGGGGTTACTTAAGTAAGAGATTATTCTTGTTAAGATATTATTATTTCACTGCATGTTAACGCAGTGCCTCAGACTTCCACTTCATCTGGAAGGATTTATTCTTTCAGTCGGTTTACTCGTCCCCCATCTGCCTGCTCGACCTGCCTTTCACAAAACTGTCACCGTACAAGAGGAAGAGGAATTTCACAGTTCCTTACCATGCCTAGAGTTGAATAGCTCTTTGTGAAATGTCTTTTTTAAATGTTTGTGCTTCAAACAGAGGAGCCTGCTGCACCTGCATCATTGTTGGTCCACACAGTAGATATTCTTTTGTTTGACCGTTGTTCTACCCAGAGAACTGTTCCAGTTTCCCTCAGTTTTCCCCACTTCCCACTGTGAAGACATCATGGTACCAGTAGTCCTCTCCTTTAGATTGAGTGCAATATGTTTTTTTCTGAAAATAACACATGCTGCTTACAACACAGCATGCTGCCTTCCTTTATCACTAAAATCAACTTGTATTACAGTTGGTTGTTGCGTGGCAGTTCACCAGCCTCATCTCTTATAGAAATAGGGCAGCAGTAGAAATAAGTTTCCCGAAGGGAACTTAACTAGCATATTCATTACTGAGTCTGGTGCAGAAAAAGAAGAACAGCAGCAGTATTGACCTCAGAAACCACTTTGACATTCTCATGGCATGTGTTGTTGTCATCTAGCTAAGCCACATCCCTACAGTAAGTAATCTTTAATCCCACGACACTGTGTGAACTGTTCAAAATCCCACAGTCCCTCTCTGTGCCATTTGTGCCAGCTGGCTACCAACCGTATTATGACAAGTGAGATGGCAAAAAGTAACAAAAGAAAGAAGGAAAGAATAAGACTGATATTGTGTGTTTTTATGTGGACAAAAAAGCCAAGAAGCTGTAGGGATGGGCAGCTGGTGCAGGCAGGTGTAGTTTATGTGAAAGAGAGTTAGAAAGAAGCAAAGTCTATAAGACAGAATGAAGAAAAATATCACGTATCAGGGCAGTGGTTCCCAACTTTTTCGGCTTGTGATCCTTTAAAATGAATCAATAACCACTTTTGAACTCTCCTTTCAGGTCTTTGTGGACATGAGCTGTGAGCAGTTCAACCAAAGAGTGATATTTCTTTCTCAAATTGGTTGATTTGAAGGATTTTTACTGTCTAGAAGGGGTAGAAGTACCCATTATATGACAAAAAAAAGCAACAATTTGAGAAAAGTAAAAGAAAAAAATGATCTATGTCATCCCAGACACAAACTGCTTTGAGACACATATGATCATTAAAGTTACTTTGAGTACCCATCTATCTCAGGTACAACCAGGGTTTTTTTTTTTACTTTTACAGAGGTACTGTATCTAGATTTAAGATGTGGCTCAGGAGTTATGTAGCTAAGTTAAAGTTATTTGATCATTCAGCAGTAGTTTAGTCAAGTGCGTTATTGTGTCAATCTATCCACTTTACATATGTTTAGGTAGGAACACAACTATGCAAAAAGAAAATCCACTTTGGGAAGAATGAGTATGCAAAGGCTTCCCCCCACTTGGTGACAGTGATTCATCTTCCTACAAAGAAAATGCTTGACAGAACCTTGCCTCACATACAACCAGGCTTCTTCAAGAAATTAGTTTGATGCATTCAACTTGCCAAAGTTAAGGTAGGTGGAGTGCAAAAAATTCCCAGTTTCTTTCAAGGGTGTGTTCACTACACTTGAGCTGTTTAGAAAGTGTTTTTTCCGGATCTGAAGCTCTTAGCCCTAAAAGTTTGTGAGAAAGCTGTCAAATCCAGACGGTTTGACGGTCTGGGGTTCCCTTCAAGCAAACTGTGGTGCACACCCCTGGAGTCCACACCAAATGTAAATGCCATCAGCTTCACACATTTGAAACTGATTAGTGTTATTTGTTGAATGTGTTACATTAATGTGCACATTGCAAAAAGAAAAAAAAAATATAGATAGATCAAAACACAAATGGTGGAAGCATTGATATAGTTTGTTTGTTTTACAATATAACACAAGAAATTATTTCTTATTCATTCTTTACCATAATAACTACAAAAATAATTACAACACTACAATATATCAACAGAAGTGATGATAATGTTCCACAGCTGAATCCAGACTTTGACTTGTGTGTATAATATCTCATTTAACTATGAATGTGTCAGATTTATGACAGTATAATTTCCAGTCACATTGAAAAAAGTTGGTTGCTCAATAGTAAAGTCATCTGTTTTAAAATAGGGGTCGCAACTAAAAGTATGGTGCAAAGTCAAAGGCAACTCTAGAGTTTGATGCTTATCTTTACTCTTTCAATTTATCTGAATTTGGAGGATATTAGGTCATTAGGACTTCTTCAGATTCATGTAAACGATGTCAGCAAATTGTATTTGCTCCAAACCCTAAGTCAGAGTTTCCACATTCATATAATGAACTGACATTCAAAAAATTACCCCCGGGAAACCATTTCCATTCATCACTTAATATGAACGCTTTCACTAAATAGGTAGATTAGATCACTTCAATGTAGGTGTCAAAAATAACAGACATTCTCTTGTTATCACAAAGTACAAACAGAAACCTCCATGAAGCAGCGACACTGTCAACCAATTCCTGGGGAATGGATCCATCTGTCTGCCATCTGCTACTGATCAGGTAATTTGTCCACTCACACTGGTTGGTGATGCTAATGTAGAATGTGCTGCATTGGATGTTAATGTCAAATAATGTCTCAAAAACATGTTGTACTACAGAGAATAAGACAGAATGACATTGGGAGAAGTCTGGGCTGCAGTGATCTTTATCTGGAGAGTCAAAATGGCTTTAAAACGTGCAGGACTCAAAATCAACACAGATGTGCATAATCTGTTACTATAGCTAACCCAAAATCTAATGAGAGAGCAAATCATATAGAACTTAACTGCAGCTCTCCCAGGAGCCTTTCTGGCAAAACAAAAGTTTTCACCAGTAGAGCTGGAGGTGTTGCCAGTGGACACAAACAACAAACGAAGTACATGTCAAATCAGTGTAAATTATGATTGGAAATCACACTGCAAACATAGTACATAAAAATGTGAGTCAACTCTTGCTGTTGTGATCAAAATGGTGTGATCCGCAGTTTTTCTTCCTCCTCAATAAAAGTCAAATAGTTCAAAGGTATTTTCTTAGAGACGCTCAGATAAAAATCCCGTTTCTAGCAAAATATGAAAAACATGAAAAGTGCAATTTCCAATCCATATTGTTGGCCTGTTACAATTTATTTCCCTCCTACTTAAAATAAAATATTGTCTATTGTGTCTTCCTTTGCTATGCATCATCCAAGTGACTTTTACAGCAATGCTTGCAAGTGTAACCGTTCTCAACATTGCTATTGTGGAGGAAATCTGTGTGGAATTTATATGACTATAATCACAACCACTCCAGCTTTGCAAAGCTTTTAAGAGCTTCCTGTGAACATTTGATGGGTATGAAGAAATGCTGCTATACTGCAATTTAAATGAACACTACACAAAATAGTCATATATCATGGTACCGTGGGACATTTCAGAAAAACAGTTTTTCCCCAAATGGCACATTTTGAGTTTTAATTATGGTAAGTTAAGGTAAAAAACAAAACAATAACTCAAAGTTTTGCCTCTGTAAATTAAACTAGTCCATTAAATACAACAGTTGTATAGGCAACCAGATGGGAATGTGTGTTTGTTGTGTACGTGCATTGCATTCACCAAACAGAGATAAAAAAAAGATTTTTTTTTTAAAATTATGTCTCAGTATCTCATATAATAATTATTACACTCAACACTGAAACATAGCTGTCAGCATTCGGCTAAAGCTCAGCATGTCCCTTCTTAACTCACCTGACTTCCACAACAACCTACGACATCAGTTCCTACGGCTAATTTAATAAGTTACAGTAGATCTTGTAATTACAATTATCTGTATTCTGTATAATTATGAGACAAAGATCTCATAATTATGACTCATAATTATGAGATACAGATAGAGAAGGTTTTTTCTTCTTTGGTGAATTCAATGTACTTCTGCAGTTGTTGGCTTATCTGGTGAATTAAATATGTGACAAATCAAGGTAAATTATCCCATTGATGCAGAAATCATGTAAATCTAATATAACCATAAAGCAGTTCCACTTATTAATTTGATTTGCTGTTTGGGTGAAATTTATATAAGAATAAATCTGGGTGCATGGGGAAAGGGAAAGAGCAAAGCTTGCCCCTCCCTCATTACCACCACTGAGATGCCCTTAAGAAAGGACCGTACCCACCAACTGTTATAATGAAGCTGAACCAAAATGTGCACCAGTTGAAAAAATTCTGTCATCTTAATATATTCTCATATTGTACAGCTTATAGTATAGATGCCTATGTGGAGAACACATAGCAATTTTCAATAAAAAACGCACACATAGTTTACATCTCCCAAATATTTGTTTGTAGATCCGCATGTCAGTATGGACTTGTATGTGTATAATCCATTGTACAGTGTGCACTGTGTTTGATTTTCTGCTTTCCAGTATTGAAAAGGGAGGATTTGCAGAAAGGATGAAAAGCAGTTGAGCTTTTCAAATGCTTGGAAGATAAATGGGCAGAAGATGGGGGCACTTAGACGCACATTAATATATGAAAGAAAACTCTGAACTCAAGCGCCTTCATTTTGAAACAACCAGCCAGGAAGGGCGGGCAGGCACACAGAGGCTTTACTTGACATCCACTAAAGCACAGACAGTGTCGAGCTAAAATACCATGAGCTTGTAATGCGCTGCTAATTTGAATCGGAGGTGTATTTTTTTACAAAGGGGTAAGCAGAGTGCATTCTCAATTCTGTTGTGCTTCAAAAGAGATTTTCAGCATGGTTGTCCTGAACAGCACTCAAGCTGAGCTCCACCAGAGCTGGAAGTAAACACAACACAAGATCAGTGCAGGTAAGATGGAGAGCGAGCAGGAGAGGGAGTGAAAAGAAACGGCAACAAAGTGGGGGAAAAAAATTAAGCATTAGTTCAGAAACACAAAGCAGTGAGATAAATGCGACTGCGGCAGAGAAATGCAGCGGCAGCAGAGTTAACAAGTGGGAACCACAATGGCCTTCACACATCTACTTAACCTGCCTGAATGGCCACTTGGTGTGAAGGAGATGTTTCTGACAGAGGGCAAAGTTTGTCAGCACAGAAGCAGCTTTTTAAGTGACAGATATGACTGGTAAGACTACTGGTAGACAATACAAAGAGGTTTTTGTCCCTATGCTTGAGTTACCTTATTTGTATGCTACCTTGCGTTTGATTTTGTTCCCCTTTGTTTTTGTGGTATTTGACCTTGGCCTGGTTTAATTATGCAATGTACAGTCCATTTTTAGATCAATACATCATTAGCATTTTACAGATAGAGGACAACAGAAGAACACAGGTACATTTCTGCTGAAGAAGCCTGGTTATTTGGCCGTGTTTATCTTTAACTCAACACGTCCTCAAACCTAAACAACAGAACAGGTGGTTTGACTGCCAAAACGACATATAGACCTATGACCGTTGGAGAGTACCTGAGACAGGCGTACCGGACCTTTGTCGTCATGGTAAGAATAATAAAGACGTGGTTAGCGTTGTGAGATGTACCAAACCTTCGTCGTCATGGTAACAATAATTAACACGTGGTTAACATCGTGAAACGGTCGCAGTTTGGTAAGGTTTAGGCACCAAAACTACTTGGTTAGGTTGAAGTTAAGTTACGTCACATGACTTATGACATTCGTCATGTGACTTACTAACGTAACTTAACATCACGATCTAACGTAAGTTAAAATAATTCAACATTGACTTTTGGCTTCACACGGGACACGAACAGCGGTCTCCTGGACGAAAGTCCTGTGTTTGACTTGAGGTCGCCGCCTAACAACGTAAATATGGGTCGTAATAAGCTGTTTGCACAGACGACCCATACGGCCATATTTTTGGGGAGGGTGGTCTGGTTTAACTAGATATTTCTAAAAATACATTCTGTTAATTTTGTTTTCAGATGTACTGTCTCGGGATAAGAATGTGATCAATGGAAACTGATGGTTTGACACTTGAAATGCTATAAATCAGCTTGTGTGTCAATCAAGATGGTCCTGAAGCAGTAACTTGAGGTAAACTAAAAAATTGTATGAAAATCTGAATACCTTCTTTTGGTACAGAGATCATACACAATTTGAATTCCTATAATTCAAATGTTTTGCAGATGCTTTTCCCCACAAATATAATGTCCTCAAAAGGTTCTGAACAAAAATCGTACCTGCAGCTTTCAGATGTTCTTAGGATTTTAGGAGCGCCAAGTCCGGTGGCTTTATCCCACATTACCACAGACTGTGCAGGTAAATGTGGCCTCTCAGTTCTGTGGCCGCCTGAAACATTGTGTTCCCAGTGTGTCCCCAGAAGGGCCCGAGGTGAAGACAGGCTATTTTCAGCACCCCACATTGCTGTTCCGATTTGACTGACAGCTGAGTTTGAGGGTGGAAGAAAGGCTTTATGTCGCCTCTGGATGATCTGCCAATCACAACTGGACCAACTGCTGTTGTTAAGGATTGTGTGAGTATGTGTGAGGGTGTGTGTCTGTGTGCACAGACTTCTATAGTGCCATCTGGTTTGAGTCAGGATTGTAGTGTGTGAAGTTTAGAAGACAGTTGGGAAGCTTGCCTGTATTGTGTTGTTTTCAATAAGCTGCCCGTCAGTCTGTGAGTACGACAACTTCACTTCTCAATGACAAGGAAAGTACAGCCATCATGAAGTAGGACAGGTCATGGTCACAACATGGAGGGGTAAAAGCTGCACCTCTCAGGCAAAACTGAAACTGATTCTATTTGAGCAAACCTATCTTCCTACAAAATACTTTCATATACTGTGAATTTGTTTTGCCGTTTTTTCTTTCGTGTGATTAAGTACTTTCACACAGTATGCGAATATTACGCGGTGAAAAAGCTTTTTCTGAGCTTTTGCATTCCGAATAAAGGCATCAGCTGTCACTTCACAGCTCCCAACCTGTTGATTGTTTGTGCTTATCAACCCCTGTATTATATGACAAGGGACACAAAAATTATGAAGACAATGAACTGAAGGACAATGTGTGGAACAGCATCACCGGATGCAGGATAGTGAGTAGTTTACTTTTGGATGTAATAGAGTTGGTAGCAAGGCAACAGCGTCATAGCAGGTTTGGCTCGTCATATTAATGAAATACAGGAGGCACTCTGTGTAGCCTTTTATCTGCAGGGCACTGCAGTAACATAAGACACTGGAGCATACATATTGGAGCACACATAGGCTTTATATGAGTGCTCCAGTATCGTCTTTTAATGCTTCTGAAGAATGAGCAAAATGGCGGAAGTAGCTTAGTTTAATACTAAACAGGTCTGATTTGAAACCTCTCTTTTACCTCCACTGTGACAAGTAGGTAGGACCCAAAAGCAGACGAAGGGATTAAAGGATTTATTGAATGACTTGCAAAGTTTACAAAGTAAGCCACAAGAGGTGAGTCTGAGTTGAAGCCGGGGAGAAGGCCGGAGACCAGAGGTGGACGAGGGTTCCAGGGCTCTGAGAAGGAGGAGGTCTTTGGCTGGCGGTGGCTACAGAATAGCGGTGTGGAAAAAGCTGGAAGGAAGGCTGGCTGGAGGAGTGGACTGAGTAAGAAGTAGATCGAGCAGAGTGGTGGCAGGCAGGAGGGTGGGTAGTAGACCGGGAGCACAAGAGAAACAGTTTTAGAAACTTTTACCAAACAACACGAGGGCAAGGAGCCGAGAGTTGTACCAACTAAGTTGACCGAACAATTTGGCGGAGAGTGGAGGTGAAGCCGGGGTTTAAATCCTGTAGCGTTGATGAGTTGATGGGGTACAGGAGGAGGATCACCACGCCTACAGCAGTAGGGAGGCGGAGAAAGCTCACAGACAGGGGGAGAACAAGACAAACAGGAAACAACAGGGAAAGGGAAAACACAGGAAACATAAGGAAAACAAAGTGGCACGGCACTTGCCATGACATCCACTGGATCAAATCAGTTGCTCCAGACTTTTTGAGTAAAGTATTCACTGAAAATCGTATTTTCGATGATACTGTTGCAAGTATGCATGCTCTCCGAGAAGGATATAACTGAACTTTCTGTCTATATTACAGAGTTGACAGAACAGCTCCTTTATTGAGATTTGATGATTCATTGACGTACACACCACTGACTGTGTAAGCTTGCTGACACTGCACCAATGTTCTGATTTTCTCTAAATATGAATATCTAAAATATTTAACTAAATCATTTCAACACATACAAACACTGTGTCAGCTGTCTACCCCTGTGTTTTGATCTTGTCTGTTTTAGAAAAAAATCCAGTTTGTTATCTGGGGAACGGGGAGGTTTATCTAAAAAAACAAAAAACATTTCATTTTTACATTATACATCATAATACATCTGTTAAACAGCATGTGTCTGGCAGTATTATTTTTTAACATGAGTGTATTAGGCAGCTAATTACTACGGTTAATGGAAATTTTTTCCCTTTCAATTATTTTGACACTGCTGGAGTGTAAAGACTTGCTGGAGCTTTTGAATGATGTCCTCAGATTCTGGCTCAATTGAACTGCTTTGGATACAAATGCAACTTCAATAATTGTAATGTTATAAAGTAATGATATTTAAAATTATGGATTACACTCATCAATGAATCCCCAACACATTATGTTTTGTGGCAGATTTTATTTTGAAAACAATGGGAGATTATGACTAACTGCAGCTGACTTCTGCTTATTGTTCTGTACAGGAGTTATAGAAACCCATTTATGCCTTTGTCTCAAATACTGGGAATAGTTGGGACAGTCGACACAACTGCAGCCCATTCAGATGCTGTTGGGGTTTTAACAGGAAGCAGGCAAACTGATTAAATTAGTCCTAGTCATAATAACTGATGTGACAAAGGTCACCCCTTTTTGCAGTCACAAATCTTGTCAAACAATTTTCAAAAGTTATCAATGATATTTCTTTAAATTGAAAAGAAAGGTGGTCTTTGGAGATATATCACAAATGGTAAGGGGCGGGTGGCTGAGCTTGTTTACTTGACCACTGAGCCAGCAAGGACAGCAAATACACTTTGAACAGGCTAGAGCTGGTAACTGTAACTTACAAGCGAAGGTTTGTTAGCAGTGATGTTGAAGAAAAAAGTTCCTCACCATTCTATGTATACTCAAAGTGCTACAGCTTGCTAGCCAGTTAGCTATCTAGCCTGCAAAATTATCTTAGCAATTCCGTTTTTTCCCGGGTAGCTAGAGTAGTTCAGCAAGCCAAGGTGCACCACAAGATACAGGATGTGTCCATGCTTGTATATAAGGCGACGTTCACAGCTAACGTTAATGTTTGCTCTGCTTCAGGCTCGTATTGTCCATGTGGCTTGCTGCTGTCTGGCTGAAGGCGTATCCGTTACTGCTTATGCAAATACAGCTTGGGACGTCTTGATTAGCTACTGTATATGCAAAGAGGTTCTCTGTCTTAGTGCACAGATAATTAAAGGCATGCCAACTGGTACATGCACAGATTCACAAAAATATAAAATAGAAATTCTCCTTATTTTTAAAATGATTTTTTTTCCCTTCAAAAGAGAGCACACAGCACTTAATTGACAGATCAGATCTGTGTGCTGTAGCAGAAAAAAAAACATGGAATTTAATGTGGATGGGCTTTAAATCTTCTGACTGGCTTACAGGTATAAAAGAGATGTTAATGTGCTGCCACTGGTTTATAAATCAGTTAATGGCGGAAGGCCAAAATACATTCTTGATGTGCTTGAAGGATTGAAACCCAGTAGGTCCCCTAGATCTTCAGGAGCAGTCAGCTAACGGTTACCTGTATAGTAAAAAACAAACACAGTGAAGCTCCATTTCATTAAGGTGCTATGCTGCACACAGATGGAACCAACTTCCACATTATGTTAAATATTTTTTTACTTAAAGCTGGGGCAGGCAAAATCTGTGCACCTATGACAAACCTTCCACCTCTCTCTCTGCTGTGTCGTATCACTCCGCTAAACCCCTCCCACCAAACCCACAACGACCGGCAGCAGAAGGAATCGGTTCCCCTGCGAAACCTTATCCCTCGTAGGGCTCACTCTGCATGGAGTGAACCTCACCGATACCCCGGTCACTTGTCTTCTCAAAGATGCCCCTCCAGTGCTTCATGGCCGCAGAGCAGAGCGTCCCAGGCTTCAGAGGCAGCTGCATTTGTAGCTCAGCCAATATAAACGCACCGTCTCTCTGTGAAATAACCTTTGATTGGCCAACGTCTCCCGTCACGGGATAGATTTTCTGAAGCCTGAAAACAGAGCAAAGAGGAGGGGCAGAAGGAGAGGTTTTCTCGCAGACCGCTTGGATTACAATATGCTGGACGGTCATTATGGAATTTTTGCCCAATGACGCCAAAAAAATACTGCCTACCCCACCTTTAAGCTATATACATTAAAATGTCCTTGTTTTCCTGCGCCTCTGATGTTTTTTTTGATACCATTATATGACTGTATTATTGCTACGTGCATGGGCAAATGAGTTTTTCTGCAATGAGCAAACAAAGTAGAAAACAGCCTTGTGGTTTTGATTGTGGTTTATATGGACAGTGATGACTTTTTACTGTAACTGTGACTGTTTGTTAATGAAAAGTCTACTGACATTAATGTGGTACTCATATTGTATAGTCAATCAGTTTAATCCCTAAAAAACAGTCCATCCCTTTTCAGTCTTATTATAATATTCTATGGATTTTATGGGAAAATGTATATGCAATAGTATATTGTAAGGTAGACAAACTGTGCTGCAGTTCCTCTGCATACATTTGTCAACATTTGTAAATGTCATTGCTTTATATTCTATGTTATCAGTTCTTAGCTCATAGAACCAACCAAGACTTGAAGAAAATCTGTATGCAAAGAAAGAAACTCCCAAAATGTGCAATGCATATGGTGAATTGTGTAAATCTGATTAGGGAAAAACTCAAGTGTGAGGAATTCAAGAGCTGCATAATTTTACCCAATCTGTGCTGGGCCCAAACATTATAGGCTAGAGAAAAGTAGGACCATGATAAGATGAGCCTAAACGTGTGAAAGTAACAGCATTGCATATTAACATTGCATATTATTTGGAAATGTCTATCAACTTGAATAGCTTAATGTCAGCAAGGTCTGCATACTGTATGTCACATGACATATTGTATGAAAATCAGTCCAAATGACTGAGGAACATTACTCATTTTTCTTTCAGGCATCAAGAGGTAGTCACACATCAGAGTCAATCATTGGAGATGTTGAATTTTGAGGTTTTAATCTACTGCTGTCAGATTGTAATATAAAAGGACATAGACTGGGTGTTTCGTCTGTGGGTTGTGTGAAAATTGCTCCATTATACAGACATGAGTTCCTCCATCATCAGCTTGTCCATAAAATGAGCACTTCACAGCATGGGATACAATCTCTGTCTGGACAGACGGGTCAAATTGTTGAATAACTGCATTTTGAATTGTGTCTGAAAGCCAATTATCTATTGAACCCGTTCTTGTGAAAATGGCGATCATGTGCATTGAAGCATTTGTTAATACAGTACACCATCGTGGCTCCTGTCCCCTTTAAAAACAGGTCACATGTGACCCAGGAAAAGAACTGCCTTCAACAATAGCTGGAGAACATTCATTGACATGCTAGTGTTCGTACCTTTGGATTTATCATGCTCTGTTGCCTTGTGTCCATTCCAATTCCAGTTTTATACAGGTTTCTTCCAGTCCAACTTTGACTCATTGTTTCAGCTTTTACCACAAGAGTCTTGACACAGTGGAGTGCAGCCAGACTGCTCACCTGTCTGTGTGTCTCTGTGGTCAGGCTGCTGCTACCAGGATTTTCCTGATAAAATGATGCATGACATATCATTTATCTTACATATTATGTCCATTACACCAGAGGCGGCTCTA
Organism: Maccullochella peelii; assembly: GCA_002120245.1. Taxonomy (NCBI): domain Eukaryota; kingdom Metazoa; phylum Chordata; class Actinopteri; order Centrarchiformes; family Percichthyidae; genus Maccullochella; species Maccullochella peelii. Next base: position 183,327 of record LKNJ01001192.1, on the reverse strand, counting down.
CTTCCTGCAGAGGCTCAGAGGCTTCAACGTCTGCAACAGGATGCTGCAGATGTTTTATCTGCCTGTGGTGGCTTTTATGCTGCTGTGCGCTGGAGACGGAGTGTGAGGACGAGAGACGCTAACAAGCCCAACAAGCTAGTTGGGAAGGCCGACTCAGTGATTGGAGGAGGAGTTGAGCTGGACTCTCTAGAGGCGGTGACAGAGGAGAGATCGATCTATCTAATAAAACATCTTTTGCAAAGCATCACTGGGCATCTGTTACATACCTGGTCACTCATTAAGATACAGTCTGGATTAGTGTGCCGGATAAATGCAGAAATTAAAAGGTTTTGTGAGACTAGTCAGCTCTTTTGAGGTGAAAACTCAGTTCATATGACTGATTTCATTTAAAAGTAAGTCATATAATTTCCACCTGTGGAATATTTTTGGATCAGAATCTGAAATTGGGATATCTGATCTAAATCCAGGTCAAGTGCTTGCTCACTCCTCTTCTGATCAAACGCAAATCTCCTCACAGACCTTTACACTTGCAGTTTTCTTTTTCTGTTTCTATACATTTTATGTTGAGACATGGACTTTAAGATTTAAAAAAGCTTTGTTTTTGGGTTATGCTGTCAACTAAAAACGAGAAACAGGATAGGGTAAGCTTAAGTTCACTCGGTTGACATCTGTCTCTCAAACTCCACTAAATATCTCCTAATACCTTTGTGTAGTGAATCTGATAAATCAATGTCCTTTATCCAAAAGAGATTACCTACACACTGGTAGCTATGCACTTCTTTTCTAGCTATTGTTACAAACTTGGCTCAGGTCACACACACAACAAAGTTCCTGAGCAAATTTATTTAATGAATGAGAAAATAAGATGGGGTGTGGAGATATGGAAGGAGTCAGTGGTGTAAAACATGTGTGGATGAATATGCTGCCCAGCAAGAGAGCAGAGCAGCCCTTTTGCCTGACGACCAACCCAGCAGAGCAGTACAGGAAGCCACTCTAAAGTAGGCCATTCACTATTTGACTTACATTTTGTTTGAAGTGAGTCTGTTTATATTTTACTTCTGTAGGATTTAGCTCATGAAAAAGTTACTTTTTAAAGCCAAAAATAACTTGGATGGCATTAGTTCAATAAACATCAATCCTACAAGTTACTAATGCCAAAGATGATAACTGTTTGGACTGATTACAGAACAGCTAATCTACCTACACTTTGGTTCTTCTTAAGAAATACCATGATGTCCTGATTTGCTTTTGGGGGGAATTTTAGCCAATCAATAAAGTTGTTTGATAAAATGGCTGAGCTATGATCACAAATTAGCCAACACCTTACGCCTGAAATATAAATATAATATCAGTTTTAACTACAATAATAAGGAAAAATTTGTCACAGCTAACATGCCTGCTTTGTTCTTCAGGTCAGGACATCATGTTAAGGGACAAAGGCTATACAGTATCTGCACTGTGGTATTCCATAAATATTATCCCATAAACAATACACCCCTCTTGTATAGTTGCAGTGGCTTGCACCGTTATGGTTAATGCAGCACAATGCCACTACTGACTGGCTTACCAGATTTCTGTAGCATTGATTCACAATGTCTCATCACTTCATCTGGTTTAGGCTCTCTTCTCTTCTCTCTAGGGTGTCTTCGGCTGTCACTTTCTCTGTCATTTTTTTTAATCTCACTGCTGAGAGCTGTGGTACATTTGATCACATTCAAGCCCAGATCAAGATGAAGATGAGAAGGGCTTTACTGACTGACAGGCTCACTGTTATCTTTTTAAGGTAGCTCAGAGCACTAAGACAAAGAGACCTTGTGGCTTGATTTGCTCGTTTTAGCAAACATAAAAGTGTCCTTAACTACTTACTGTAATATGTTACATAAATATCATTCAATTTTACAAATTAAACTTTTTAATTTATTGTTCAGTGCAAATAATGTATAACTGTGATGACAGAGAATCTTGTGCAGAGTTATATTTAATAAGATATTGTTTATTAATTGTTTGCGAGATAAATGTGGCAATTAGTCATGACATTGATTTATTTTAGGTGATATCGGCCAGCCTTAGATACAGGTGCAACAAAGCACAGATGCAGAGGTGTAACAGACTTGAAACTTTCAACCAGAGAGGGCAGTGAAGCTCTGCTATTCAGCCTGTTGTTATGTCACTCTTTAAGCTTGCCTTTCCTTGCCATTTTCCCACTAGGATCAAATCTGAGGTTACCGACCTCAAATTGGCCTCAATGAAAAAGTCATACATATATGTTTTGACAAGGACATTAAGTCATTGGGACATGTATGTTCTCATATGCAAGGTTGGTATAATGTGACTGATGGAGCGTGTGTACATACATAAGTAGACACCTGTATACACAACACATTTCGGCCCATCTACTGTAGACTGTCCCTTCGTGTTACAGCCAACACTTTCTACAAAGGGCGCCCCATTAAAGATTAACACTGCTCACCGCTTAACGAACCAGAGGGAGACAGGAGGTTGAGGAGATGAAGGAGGGACAGAGTTGGATGAAAGCAGAAGAGGAAGGGAGGCCAACAGGAGGTGAGAACATGAGGTATGTGAGATGTGGAAAAGTATCCTGGGCAGTGTCTGAAATTAAGTTTTTTCCACACCTGCCACTGTGGCAGGTTACTGAACATTTCCTACCATAACCATAACCTTAATCCCTGACTATTCTTAACTTTAACTTTACTTTGCATGGGGAACTTCCTGTTGTTGATCTTCTCTCACATACACATAGATGCCCCCCCACACACACACACACTCCAGACACACACACACAGTCCCACTATCTCTTACTCCGCTGCCAAAAGCTGTCAGGAAGATCAAAGTGGGTAAATGTGTTTGATGGAATACTCCACTTTCTTCATTTACCACATGGACTGGTGTGACTTGAAAGAGTTTTCATTGAAATGAACTTTATGCTGGAGTGCATTTCGAAGCAGGAGTGAATATTGGGGAGAAAAGATAGCAGATAGCCGTGTGAGTGTTCTGATCTTGTGTGCTCGGGCCGCTCCTCACTTCCTTCTATTATAATTTGTGGAATCAGCTTTCAGTATAAAGAAGGGCTCAGAGTCAAGTTGAAAGGTAGTATAGATAAGCTTTACATTGTTAAAAAAAAAAAGCCTATTCTTCTTAAATATCAAGAGGTAATTTACTCTTGTTCAGGCATTATGAATTTTATATGAACCAGGGTTAATGTAAAATGTCAGCATTGGGTCGCTTTTGCTTCTTCGCTCCGTTTAAGTCGCCTTTTGTCTCATATGTTGCCTCTCTGACTTTCTCTCATTCTGTCTCCCTTCTTGTTTCACTTTCATTCACACTCATCTTCAAGTCTTGCCATTTATCTTCTTCACCACCTCCAACATCCCATTCCTACCCTCTTCCTCTCCTTTTTTCTCCTTCATACCTCAGACGCAACTCCACCTTCTCCTTCGTTCACTAACCAGGATCCCCTTGTTTAACCTTTTAAGAAAGCCCTTTTGGTCATCCCTAAGGATAATTAAGTAGGCGGGCTATCCATGTCAATGAACAGACCCCAACTGTTTCTTCCCTTCATTAGTAAAACCATGACATGAGAAGAAACCATGGCAACCACCACAGAACAGCCGCAGCGGCTGTGTCAAATGAGAAAGAGGAGAGAAGGATCCCCAGTGTAAGGCGTTGTCTGTGTGTATACATCTGTATGTGTTGTATGTATGTGTGAGTGGGCGGTTATCTCCTGTTAATTAGCTCACACATCTTCTTTGGTCTTATTGATCAACAGCTTTGATGGCTGTTAATAGGGAGTCAGGAGTATCCTTGCTTTATTTTGAGTTTATTAAGAAAAAAGGACAAATGCAATATTGTAGACTTTATTTTAGGGTAGCAGAGTACCTGTTCAAACTCACACTGTGACACAGTCCTGGACCTGTGTGCTGGAGAGCTTGTGTTTGATTTGAAATGTTGTGAAATTCAGAAATTTAATGAGAGGCAAAATAGTGGATGTAAATGAGAACATGTCAGAAGCGTAACATGAGTTGGGCTAGGGTCAGACTAAAGTCCCAGATCTGATGACTTGAGGTTTGAGACTAAATCAAAACTTGAAATTCAATGTTGAATTTTGACACCAATGACTTGTGACTTCATTTGGACCTTGGATTTTTTTTGCTTTTATAAGATACATGTCTTGTTGGCTCCATCGGCATTCTTCCTAGGTAGACGCTCATTTGGGAACATTACAGTTCTTCTCAACTTTCTAGCCTGCCTCAGAAACACACATTTTTTGACACACATGTCACATTTTTACCCTCAAATGACTAAAGCACCTGTTGTTCCAAAGAACGTTCAGTTGAGTGGTCTAACTTTTGTCTCCAGCTAGTGGAAGTTGGATGTCATCATTCATGTGAGAATATTGTCCCAGATCATTAACTTGTCGCTCCAGATCTGCAATTTTCTGCAATTTGTCAAAAACTGTCTAAATTGTTTCATGCCATCTTTGTTTGCGATGACTCACCAGCCAAACCTTTAGATGACAACTGACATGAATAGCCGTTAGTTGCCAGTGGTTTCACTCAGTTAAGTGAACCTCTCTAAATCAATGTACATTTCCAAAGCCTAAACATGTGGCTACGACAAGTTTTGTTAGAAAAAGACGGCAAAAACAAGGACCGCACAGACCTAATTTACTTTTTTAATAGAATCCCTAATCAGAGAAAAAAAGAATAATGGAGGCTTCATGCAGCTTCAGGAGTGTTTGGAAGGCTTAATGAGATAACAGAGGATCTGTGCACACACAGCACCAATTTTCGGAGGAGAGGAAACGGCTGAGATGGGGGGTGAAAACAAACAAATAAAATGATGGCAAAGGAAATTCATTCTGGGGTTGATTTGTTTGCATAATCAACAATAAGCCAGGTTTCAGGATGTGTGTTGCCACTGACTGATTTAGAATTCAGAGACGTTTTATGAGTCGCATACGCTACATGCAGAATAGATGCCAGACTAAACTATCTCAGTCCAACAGACAGTTCAGTCTTTGATCTGTGGACTGAACACTGACACTTTTTAGAAACATGAAAAACATCTAAGGAGCAAAGCAGATGTGTCTCATTTTAAGTCAAAATGGTTTGTTTCCCCAACATCCGTTCATTACCTAGCTTGCATACAAAACACCATTGCAATGACCACTCAGGGTGTTGCCAAAATCAAGAATTAAATTAAATTTGATTAAATTTGGTTATTACTATTAAAAATATCAAAATGGTTCATGCTGCTAATTTGTAACAGACTTTGCTAACTGTTAAAATTTAAAGTTTATAAGATCATTTATGAATTCGGTGCTCATGTCTCTGGTGGCTACTTGTTTGAGTATAGAGATCCTTTTGGCCTCTTCTCAGCCGAGAATTTTCCAACTTCAAAACTTCACTTACCAATAATATTATATAAACAAGGTGTCAAATAAATATGTGTAATGTTTAAAGGGTTGCTCGTAGTGTTGGACCCACGGTGTCTTGCCCAAGGACACTTCAACATGTGAACAGGAGGTGGTGTGGATCGACCCCCAAACCCTGCGATCAGTGGACGATCTGTTCTACCTCCTGAATAGGTCATATCTACCCCAGCCAGATATTTTTCTTAGGAGATGGTGGAGCGCAAGAAAAGCTGAAACAAGAGTTAATAATGGACTTAGATTAGCCAAATGGCCAGAAATACAACTCCAAATGAAGCCTAATGTTGCTCTGTGTCTGCTAAATGTGTGAATAAGCAGTTGTTTGCTGTGTTTACAGATTGCCCCCCTGCCCCCAAGTGGCTAAAATAAATCAATTAATGCAGCTTACAGGTTTTCAGTGTCATCATTGTTACGTTTGGTGGAGTTCATTATTTAATTGTTTTTCCCTCTGAAACACATCTGAACCCTTGTCGATCCACACATATCTGCCTGCTAATGAGGTGTGATGAACACGCTGTTGAGATTTTGAAACATATGATTAAATTAAATGCTTTTTTAATGTCATGCTTCAATTTTAGTGAAGATTTGTTTCAGTTAATTAACAAAATGTTTCTCTGGTAGGGAATTACAGTTTTTGGAGATGTTTCAGAGAAGTTGTGGCCGTGTTTTCCCCTCTCAATATGCTCAACTTTCTTCATGCTGTTAGACTGTCTTGACTGGAAGCTGTTACAAATTGGTAAAGAAGCCAAGTGACGAAGAGGATTACAGATTTGTTATTTTATTTGTGCAGTGGAACAAGCGACAGAGCACAGAATTAAATAGTTTGTCTTTCGAGTAGATCCCAGCAGAGTAATCATGTGCTTAAGAAGTTTGGTAAGCCCCTTATATCCTAAAAACAACATAATATCTGAGAGAGTGACATACAGCACAATGTAAAACGCAGATCAGATTAATACAAATTAGGCCAGACTTTGCTTCATCAAAGGACATCTTAGTTTACGCGACAGTTAAGTGAGATGTCCTTTGTGTTGGCCAGACAGTTTGACTCCTTCGATAGCTCACACTGCAACACTGCCGGTGAAACTATTGAACATGTTTGATAATGATCAGGATCTCACAGAGGAGGCTGGGAGCACTGAATGGCAATTAAACCAGGGTGTGGCGACCTTATAACAACACAAGGGAGACAAGACAATCATGACCCTGCTGATGTCCAGATCCGGAAAACCCACCTGGGTCAACCAAAATCAGTCATTTTGTCAGCTAGAGATCCCCTGACCTTAGCCAAAACTGTTTAATGAATCTCCTCAGACAACAAGATAACAGTGTGGATGGTAATAAATGAAATGGACTTAACATTTAACTAGTGAATAAATGTATATTTTCACAATTACACTAATTGACAAATAGGGTGGACCTCATCATTTATTTGTTCACTGATTCATGTACATTATCACATTAGAGCCCTGTGAATAGATTTTGATAAAACTGTAACAACATTTCCAATATGTCTGTCACTGCTGAGAGGTTCAGGTTCACTGGGAGGGGGCCCAGGAGGTTTTTCTTGGTTTGTTTGTCCTGAGTTGTGTTTATTTTCTGCCATTTTTAGCCAACATCACCACCAATTGTAAACATTGGCTTGAAATTTCAGAAGTATCCTAAGATACCTGCCTGCACCTTTTCTCTATTTAGATGGAGCACAAAACACAAACACACCTTTCGATTGGCTGAGTGAGATATCCTCTGACCTCTGACCCTACTGTTGGCCATCTTAGAGTTAATGTGTGAAGGCTACCCTCTGGGGCTTATCATTAGGTCTCCAGGTTGTGAGCTCAGACAAAAGCTGCATTTGCATTGATTCAGCAGAAATGTCCATTAGACGCTGGAGTGGTAATTGAGGAAACTGCTGTCTCCAGCAAGGCAGAAAGAAGGAAAAAGGGCTAAGAAATTAGTTTTAAGCTAGTTTTAAGATTTTCTAATTATAAAACTGTCATACCACCGGTGAATATTTACAGTTGCAGACGTTATTTACAAGATATGGTTTGGTGCAGAAAAATGTTTTATTTTGTACTGTCACTCCCAGCTGATTGTTCTAATTGAAAAGAGAGACTACAGGATGAAACCCAAAAAGTTACAAACCGTTATCTTGGTAAAAGGGAAAACAAGCAGTCTCCTCTTTAATTTTGTGAAAAATAAGACAATCTAGGGTTACAAGAGTTTTTCAGCATACTAACGGTGAACAGTGGTTCTCTGCATAATGGGACAGAGACAGACAACAGCGCAAGGGGGAGCACTTACAGTTATCTTTGCTGCCTCCATAAATTTTGTGCGTAAATCCTATGCACACTGTCAGAAGCCATGAGGACGTCAACAGTGAAAAATCTCTGTGTACATGTGCAGGTGTGTGTATGGGTCTCCTCTCCAAACCCCAGGGGCTTGGCCCGGCCTGACCCAGAAGACACAACTGCCATTGTATTGTAAAAGGGATGACATTCAGACAGAGATAAAACACTGCATGGCTGCTTAATCCTCAGGCCCCAACGAATAAAACATGTTAGAAACAAGCTGAGACCCGTCTGCTTGAACTGCCAGTCAAAGTGAGCCTTTATGTCCAGTAATGATCCCTGCTTTGTGAAAAGATCTGTGCATCTATAGGCTCAGATTTTACAGTTACTATCCTTTCTTGGGTCCACGAATAAGAATAACGAATAACATGATCACAAAAATCTGGACATTAAAAGAAAAATTAAACATAAGGAATGTGAAATGCAGAAAAAAATAATGTGTTAATCTTTCCTAAAATGTATTTTACTTGCAATTTGTAGGTCTTTGTATTTGTAACATTTGATGTGAATTGGTAGCATATCTTGTGTATGTTTTTCATTAAGCAGTCCCAACTTGTTCACATGGAGGCATTTTGTGATAATTATGCAGTATTTGTTTCGATTAAATTAATTTACTTTAATTAAATTGTAAATAACTGCAAATGTGCTGTAGAGCTCGGTAGGGGTGATGCAAAGATGGGAGTAAGGACCTGAGAAGACAACAAGGGAATCAAAATCCCAAAGGAAATGGCAGCTGGAATGCTTGAGGATTGATTTTTGCTGTGTTCGGAATCGCATACTAATGTACTCAATCAGTATGTGCTGCATAACTGCCTACTAAATGAACGATTAAGTCTGCTATTACGAGCAGACTGTTCACACTGAAGTATACTCAAGCAAGAGTCACATGACTGTATCGATCACAACATTACCGGTCCGAGCTAAGAGATGCAATGCATTTTGGGGCGGTTGAGTATGTCCAGTAAGCTCACATCGCATACTCAGAAATTCTTGCTAATTTAGTATACATCCGGGCATTTCTCGCGTACACAAAATCGCACTACATACTGAATTTGACATCATACTTTGACATCAGCTTGGCTCTTAACATTGGGTCTGAACTGGATTATTATAATGCAGAACAATACAGTCAAAATTTGCAAGGATCCTACCAGTCTTTACAGAAATATGGCAGCAAGGTAGTGCAAATAATGCAGGGATTGATTGAAATTGCAATCATTTTCGTGACGGGAGATTCCTGGAGGAACTGATAAAGCTGAAATCCACTCTAATGCACACATTATTGCTCTGGACAAATAACTTTTACCTTTTGAAACAGGGCTGATTTGTTGTGTGTTGTCTTCTTGTGACTGGAGGAAATACTTTTGTTTGCCCTTTAATTAAAAAAGCAGTTTGCTCTCTGGGAGGTCTGGTAATGCGGACAAGCAATATCATCAAAAACAAAGATAATCAAAAACCGTGCGGGCATCAGCAGACTTTGTTTTATTTATTTTTTTGGTGCATGTGTGAGGGCTGGCTTGTGAGCATTTTATCTTTATCTTTATATCTATGTGCAACAGTACATTTGTTCTTGTTGTTCACTGCTATCTATCTATCTTCAATATTAAGATTGTTGGCTACTAGCTACCTAACAAGTGATATAAACCATTTGTAAACCAAGTGTAAATTTCTCCCTAAATACAACACATGCAATTTTTGATTTTATGTAGGAACAAAGAATGAGTGACGTCAATTTAAATGCATCTCCAGACATTTTAAAGGTGAATGAATTTGGAACATTTCTAAATACTGAGTGCACTTAAGTGCTAATTGCTTAATTTTTGCCAGTTTGGGCAAGTGGATGAAAATTTGTCATCATTAGTGTCCTTTGTGCATTATAACATACCAACTTGCTCTGGGCCACTGAGAATATTTTAATTGATATTTGTGAGCCAGGTTTGAAGCTGTGGGATTTTTAATATGATAACAGTGATGGCCATACAATATGCTAGACAAACACATCACTATAATCTAACACTAGATCTATTTTATGATACATGATAGGATTATACTGCTTTGATTGTAAACAGGCAGATGGCAAGGGGATGTAGATACCAGCAGAACTGAAAGTGATATTTACAACTATGAGTCAAAGGCAAAGTCTTAAAAATAATAACACAAGCAGAGTCTAAATATAAACCCCACACTGTCAGTTCAAGCTGACAGCAGGATTATCAAACAAACAGAAACATAATACTCAACTTAATAATTACATGCGTGCAATGTTACAGAGCAGACCTTTATTGGTAAATATTGTCTGGTTCCATCTTCAGATTATAAATTGAATATCTTTGAATTTTGGATTGTCAGAAGCCATATGATGATGTCACTTTGGGCTCTAAGAAATTTATGATTGCCATATTTCATTATTTTGTTGTATTTTTCTAGATTAAAAGATGAATTAATTAGAATCATTTTCAACTCACACACTACAATCCTAACATTTTCATTCTAACATACGAACAACAGCTTGCTCCATGTCTGCATTTGTGTTTGAAAATGACGATGCAATGACATAACTTACTTTTTAAATTGTTTAAATTGTTGAGTTGAGCAAAACTGCCCCCACTCAGACAAAGTTAACATGAGTGCAGTGCAAAGGCATACTGACCTTGTTCACCATTGGATTCCACTGCGCACACACTTCTCTTACTGTAGGTAAGGACAAGTAATTAATCCATAATTCAGCACAGGCCATGATATATTATAATTAAGCACAGTTAAGGTCCGTCTTGTCGGCAGATTTTTCTGTAGTCAATTACAAACTGTTCTACTTTAGAGGTATAGCAGTTTATTTTGTATCTCCAGGTATCTGAGAAAGCATTTTTACATACTTTGATTCACTGTTTACCTAAGAATTAGCAGAATACATAGGCCTATTTGCAATCCAAATTTAAGTATCCACTATTGGATATAATTTAAAAGATCTGGTTCTGTAACAGTGGCTACCATCAGTCATCAAAAGTGTCTACTTTATCAAGTGGAAGTGCAGATGGGTTAGCATTCAATTTGTGTCCGTGTGGCTGTCTGCCAGTGGGATTATTGACGCTTCTTTCAAAACCACCACATGTCATAATGGCTGCTTTAACAGACTTGTGCTGCCATATATTTGTATGTCAGAAGAGAGAAAGAGGTGTGAAAACCCACAACATCCCTCGAGTTTCCCCACGGGACCAATTGAAGGATCCCCGCTACAGGCAGATGGCTATCTGCATGACTTTATGTGTGTGTCTTTCTTGTGATGCTATCACTTCCTAGTTGACACACTTGCAAACACATTCATGCACATAAAGATAAAGTCACAATACAACAGAGGAAACAGTGCATGGTTTTACAGCAAGCATCTTAAAGGTTGTTTTACATGGTGCTGTACACTGTTAAATTGATTTGAACCCGTGCTGGATTTACTGAGGCTCAGCCATTCAAACTGGCTGATTAAAATAATAGTCAGAGGAAGCAGTGATGCGAAACTAAAAATTTTATTAGTCTTTTGTCTTCTGTCTGTTTTGCCTCCACACCATTTCCTCTTGACTTATGGGTCTATTTGTTATTTAATTTTCTCTCTTGGTTTGCTCCAATTTTCCCTCACTTCACTTCTGTCTCTTACTCAGTAAATCTGTGTCTTTTTAAAATTGTATTAAATGAGTAGAATATACAATAAAGATACAGGAAAGACAGAATATACACACTAGAGTTTAAATGAAGAAGATATTGAAAGAGAACAAAATAATAAATAAATCCCTCATGCATAAATAAATGCATGAGGGATACACCTAAAAAAAAATATAATTTTTCACATATAAATACAAATTTAGTTTCAGGTATCCAGGCAAATTGCTAAACATCACACAGAATACATCAAAGAGTGGACGTGCCGCAAACCAAAAACTCAACTCCAGTTAAAACTTTTTGATATTCAAACATTTGAAGAAGTTTTATACAACAAGTGGAAGTGCAGGCAACAATCAGTTAGGAGAACAAATCACAGGTGTGAAAAAAAGGACACAAATCACATTAATATTTTGTAGTGTAAATGAATTACGATCACATTACATAGTTTAGTATACAGTATAGTATATGTATAAATAGTCTGACATCTTAAAAAATGGCAATATATAGAAAGTTGTACAGATAAATTTGGGAAAAAAATAGATCAAACAGAGTTTTTACCACTTTGCATTTCTGACCAGGCTCCTGTGTATCTACATAAATGCTTAACATGGTGTTAAATATACTTGAAGGGTTCATTTGCAAAAACAGATATCTCTGTTTTTAATTATTTTCCTAAATCATGTTTTTTTTCTTTTTGTGCACACAAGGGAATATCAATTAAACTGCAGTTCATCTGGTTTTGCAAATGAACTCTTCACTTGCTTTAAGTTTGGTCTTTGGTTTGAAAATCCATCTCTCCTTCCTTTTCCCTGTCTCTTTTTTTTAAGGCTGTGCAGTGGGCGGGGCCGAGGGAGTGAGTGACGGCTCCTGCACTGTGCCTCTGCTCTGATCCGTCTGGGACTCAGGCTTCTCTGCCTCATCTGCTGCTGCAGAGCTCTCTCTCCCTCTTCCCCCTCCCACTCCCATTATCTTTATCTGTACACACACCTCCACTCTGCTTTCCCCTTTTTTTTCTAGTTTTCTGTATGCATTCTGCATCTTTACTCATTCCCCTCCCTGCTAACGGAGGTGGGCAAGCATCCCAGTGCTGGTGCATCTAGCAGGTGCAGCCTCTTTCTCTCCTCCCTCCTTCCCTGCCTCTCTGTCTCTCTGTTCCCTTGCTCTACCAGTGTGCACACACGCTCTGTCTGTGCCTGCGTTTTTTCCCCCTTCTCATTCGTTCTCTGTCTCACAGCGGCGGCAGCTCAGGGAGGCAGCTGTATGTGCGTCTGCACGACAATTGCCACAGGTAAAGACAGCTGCATCGTCGGATGTTGCTAACCCCACGGGGGAGGGGGGGGGGGGGTTAGGGAGCCTTTGCTGTTGCGGTTGCAAGTTCTCATCCCAGCGCGGGGCACACATTTCTAATCATCTCCAAGAAAGCATCCTGGAGGGAAGGACAAGCAGAGGATCCCAGCAACCCAACCAACAAATCACAGAGCTGACTCGAAAGAGCACAGGCTTTCAGGGATTGAGGAAAAAACACCACTCAGAAAGAGAGAAGAGAGAATCAGTGGGATATTTTTAAACATTGTGGTCTCCTGTTTGTGTTTTTTCCTCTTATCTCTCGCTAACTGATCTTTCTGTTTCAGTCATTATCATCCACTCCCTGCTTCTCATCCTCTGTGGCGGAATGTTCCCTGCAAATAGATGAGAAGAGGCTTTCTGAGTGCTTGCTGCAGTATTAACGGACAGTATACTGAGACAGCAGGGCGCTGAGCGGACAGCTTGGGGAAATCTGATCCACAGCCGGCTGGAGAAGGAGCGGGATCACGCGTCGCAGTTGCAGATTTATCCGCCCTGTGATACCACTGCACGACAACACCCCTCATTCACTCTCTCTCTCTCTGTCCTTATCTGAAGTGTTGCTGGACTGGATCTGGAAAATTAATTGGATTCTACTGCTTTATTTTTAGCCTCACTGGAATTTAGAACACGCATAAAGGAAACAAAGTGGGTTTGGATCCAAAGAGTGATAAATAAAAAATCCTCAAAAAAGGAGAGGCTGATTGAAAAGCTACGGGCAACAAAGATAGAAGATAATCCAAGGAGAGTGTTTGACAGACGCATAAACGAGGGATCTCGTTGCTCTTGCACTCTTTCAGTTACGAAAGAGACAGATTTTGGGAGCTGAGGGACGCTGACTCGGCTAAAGCTGTTGGACCAGGCTGCATTGGGAAACATCTTTCATTTTTTTGGTCCTGCACAGGGTGGGGAAGCAACAAGACCCACCCTGCAAGTTTCACTCCCCTGACTAGACAATACTGTCCCATTGTGGATTGTACATGGAGGGTACATACGTGCATGTCAAGTAGAAATAGCTGTGGATTTTTGCTGCAGTGGCATCGTAACACAGATGCCACACATGCACAGATGTAAAGCTGTTCCTTCCCAGCCATCTCTCCCTCCCGCCTCTCTCGTTGTCCCTCTTTCTCCCTGTTAGAGGCATTACTTCTTCTTCTTCTCCTCTGGCTTACCCTGCTGTGAACATTCTTGAAGTTTACTGTTGCTTCAGTTGGACATCGGGAGTTGGGCAGGACTAAACACGGACTAATCGGGCGATTATCTGTCTACGCCAGCTCTCCCATTTCTCACTGGGTGTCTCTGAGTGTGAGTGTGCGTGCTTGTGTGTTTGTGATTGTGTGTCTGCATGTATATCCTGCACCCCTCCCCTTCTCTCTATCCTTGGATTACATATTTGTGTACGTGTTATTGAGCATCCGATTCCCGTGGGGTTCTTTTGTATCCATTTCTTGACCTTTCCCTTTGTCCATTCTCAATGTCCGGCATTGTTGGGAACCTTTCTGCCATTTGCTATCGATGCCTATCACAGAGTTAACCCTCAATGAGCCATAAAGGACGGCAGGGAAGGATGAGCGAGTGTTCTGGGGCAGCTGTTTCTGGGGCGGTGATCCTGGAAGAACCTGAGGGTTCAGGGGCTTCAGGGGGTCGTGGTGAGGGCCAAGCCCAGGATCAGGGTCCCCTTCGCTGTGCGGTTTGGCCTCGCCAGCAGACATGGCTGTGTGTAGTCCCCTTACTTATCGGTTTCATTGGCCTAGGATTGAGCCTAATGCTGCTGAAATGGATTGTTGTTGGTACAGTACGGGATTACGTGCCAACAGACCTGGTGGATGCTAATCGAATAGGTCAGGATCCTATCTTCCTCTCCAAGCCAAGCGGTATTCCCAAAAGTCCTGATACTACTACCACCACAACTACTCCTACAGTTGATGGCGGGAACCCTACGCCTAGAACTGTAACTGCGAAAGGTAGAACTCGTTCCACTGCTACAGCCACTACTATAAACCCTAGAGGGGGTGGAGCCTCGGGTAGCCAAGTAACCCCTCGGAATCCTGTAAATCGTAACGGACGTGGACCTTCAGGTTTTACTACGACCACTGCAGCGCCACGGACCACCTTCATAATTGCAGGGGCAACATCTAGCCCCTCACCGTCCAATCCAACTGTACTCCATGACTCCACGCAGATGTGGACCCCAGAGCATACTACTACTGAGACGGTCTCCACCACGCTCTCCACGCGTACGCACAGCCACCGCAAAACACGTAAGTCACTTGTGTCAGTAAAGGCTTGCCACATGTTCTTGTATACAAACGATTTTGTTTTATTTGCTTGAAAAATCAGTGAAGATCTTTGGTCATCTTTGGTCTTTGATAACTTTGAAGTGGTATGTCATGAGTTGGCTTGGTTGAACAGTTTAAGGGGCAAATGAACAAACGGGTGTGGTGGTTTTTCATACTGGCTGAAGTGTGTCAAAGGTTTGTCCATTGGTTAGTTCTTTATCATCAATAATGATATTTGAACTTTTATTTATTTATGACAATGTTGACATTTTACAGTTTCCTTGAGACCATTTGGCTTGTGTACTACCATCCTGTTTTGGATATTGTATATTTGACACTCTTGTTGGCTGAGAGTTACAGAAGAGTGATCAATAGCATTGATTGGTACAGTACGGCTATGTGAACTATTGCAGGACTCAATAATGAATCTTTCTGCTGTGGATGGTATGTTTTTCTTTCCTGCATCATGTGCTGGAGGCATAAGCAGCGCTGTGATGTCCTGTTCAGCAACATAGCATGACTTTAAAATGGTGGTACATACGGTTACAACTTTGATCTTAAACATAAAATGTTTGAAAAGTATTTGGTGATATAGATTAAGGTGATTTCTTGCAGCAATCAATGACACACATACACACACAGCTTCCTCCATGATAAATCTCTGTGCTCTCAAAATGGTTACATGGTCACATTATGTGCTGGACTTCCCTCTGCTTGTGATGTTTGTGTCTCTGATCCTGGCTTGGGCTTACACAGACAGTTTAGTATCTTAACATACATATCTAATAGCATATCTAAAGTGTGACAGAGTGACATGAGTAGGTTATATTTTTAACACTGTGACCTCGTGCTCTTTCCCATGTGTGCAGTGGAAAAAAATCTCACAAGTCAGGAAGCATTTGATGAAAACAGGTGGTACAGGCATGTCACGTACTGTCAATATTGTATTGCAGTTTAATTTAACATTACAATTGCATTCACAATACAATGATATTATACTACTTTATGTCAAGGTCTGGACTGATTAGATATGTTATATGCATTTGTTGTATGTTATGTATGAATTAATTTGCACTGACCTAAATGGCATTTAAGCTTGAGTATTGTTGCTGTTCTCTCATCATATAGTCTGGTGTAATGTGTGATATACATGATGGCTGCCATTCATTAAATTATTGATATTTACATGATGACAGCCATATATTAAATAATTAATAACCTTAATCACCCAATTCCACCTGCTGTGGCTTCCGTCTGCTGGAATGCAAAGGTGCGGCTGCTTCTTTTGTGTCTTTTGCGATAATGAAAGCGTCCCCAGATTACACCAGTGACCAGGGAATGTTCCCTCTGATAATTAGAAACATAGGGGGAAAATTTTGGATCATTTCATCACCAGGGGGAAAAATGGGGGCCATTCATCATCATCCTTTCATTTAATAAGTAACCATTAAAAAAGAATGTAATTTTTCCAGCCAGTGCTCATGAAAACCATTAACACTTGTTGATAGATATCCAAAGGAAAATGTCGCCAGCTTGTCTGAGAAAGTTCTGCCACTGCAGAATAGCCGAGTGGTTCGATAATCCTAAACACCCTTCACCCTCCCACCCCCTCTATTTTACCACCCACATGCTGCTTTGATTTGAAAAGGCCATCATTTTCACATTAACTATCCATTATGTGTGAATGTGTTATGCGGTATTACTGAATTGTCTGAATTGCCTGTGTTGGCTTGTGCTCAGGAACTGAGAAAATTCTATTAATTTAAATGTATCCATAGTAGTCTTAATAGTCCATCTGTGTGCTCTTATTGATGCTGTCCCTGTCTTTGTGGGTCAGAAAATAGAGATGGACATAGATTTTATCTCACACTGGACTATGGTGTGCTCACTGGTCTGCTTTCTGCCAATAGAGCTGTGAAGTGGGATGAGCCACTGGTTTTCTGCTACTGTAAATTCCCATTCCCATCTTTCAACAATATCCTCAATGTTCCTTGAAAAAATAGGAGGCTCCTAGATAATTTACAAAGATACTATAGGTTGTAATGGTCAATAGGTTGCATTATTTCTTCTTCATTCCTGAGAAATCATGTTTGGTATAGCAAATGGCTGTAAATACTATATGATACCCACGATCCCTTTGTTTCTATGGAAAAGAAGCCAGTAATAGGTGCAAATCTCAGCTGGGACAACAAACAACAAGCTATAGTAGCAAATTTAATCAATTTCATCATCCAACTTTCATCCAGAATCCCAAAGTAAATTCATGTAAAGCGCTGTGTGTATTATCTGGTCTCAACAAAGCATAATCTTTATCTTTAGCTTGCCATTAGCAGCACATTCAGCTGAATTTTAAGCTTTGTTTGATGTTGACCTCTGTCCTTTAGTTTATGTCCACAGGCTTGTACCTTTGTACCTGACTTTTTTACTAAAGAGCCTAATATTTCCTAATACAGTTTATAATCTTTTGTCCCGATGACTCAACCTCTTCATAGCCATCCACGCCTTGAAAGTGCTCCAACTGCTAGTCAGCTGTTATTTTCTATGCAGAAAACAATTGGCACTTTCACCTCCAGAACCCCTGGTGCAGTGTAGCTTTGGTGACATTCTAGCTTGTCTAACTGTCAAAAAGTCAAGATCTGACAACTGTAGGAAGATATAATAGTCGAGACATCTTACTTCTAGCAAATGTCACTTTGAAAGCATGACTGACATATCTAAATCTGCTGGACCTTACAAAATCTTAAGCTATCCCAGTGCTATAAGCTGCAGAATGAAGCAGTGACCTGGGAGAGATGATATAATTATTGAAAGCCAAGTGACCTCTGCACTGCAGGGCTAAATGTCAAGTGATGCCTCAGCGATAATGTCAGTTGGATCAGGCAAACTGGAAATCGGATCTGTGCCCTTATTCGTCACCCCTCTTATGATTAACCCCTCAAGTTATGAGCAGTAATTCTTCATATAATATTTCTGCCACAAGGTTCATAAGTGTTCATATAATTTATGTCTTCAATTACTTCTTTGTAAAATGCTGCATGTGATTTATTATACTCCAGAGAAGATGCATCAGATGGATAACATGTCATTCTTATGTTGTTGCTATAATAAGCAGAGAATCTAAAATTAAAACAGTTCATAAGCATGCAGAGGCTTAATGAAAAGGGAATTAATAATGTTAGTAAATAAGACCAGATGTCAATGTAGTGATGAGTAAATCCCTAGAAAGGTTTAATTAATGATGACAAGGCACTGGGACTGTATTTGTTGTATGATTATGTCCCCAGCAATTAAGGAGAAAGAAATTAGATGGTCAGTAGATCCTGGTCTCGTCCTGGTCTTGTTGATTATTACATGATTTTCAGGTCCGAGCTTCAGAAGATGTTCTGGTGCAGTCTGAGGTCTTTGTCTCCATGCTGAGCCACTCAGTGGGATTAGGTTTCAGGCAGACAGTGGCCCCGAAACCTAAATCCAGATTAACAGCCCATCACCATGACTGTGGAAGCAACAGAATTACATTAGCCCACCTATCAGTCACACACACTCTACGTGGGCTTACAAGCAGCCTGACTGCTGAAGGATTGTTTTGATAGATGGTCTGTGGCGGGATGTTTTTCATTAAATGATGCCAAAGTGACATGTTTAAGATGAACATTTTCTCTTAGCTGTATTTCAGGATCCCTCAAGGGTACATCGAAGAGGCATGAGGAAATGGTTTACACACATATTAACAACACTGACCTGACAATCACACACAATAAAATAAAGTGCTTTCTGTGACAACAGTATAGCGCAGGGAAGTTGTATCTTTTCTCAGAGTTTATAGCATATCATGCTGAGTCATGCACATTCACCAAACTTCACTGTGAATTACTTCAAATAAAAAATACCAAAGAAGAAATGTATCAAATGTAAACTCTTATACTAACTACAATACTACTATACTGATTGTCTAAACATGTAGTTTCCAGCTAAACAAGTTTTGGATTACATGAGTAAATCAATATTTCAACAACACAAATTTGACAGTTGATCAAACGTTTCTCAACTGTTTGGACAAAAATCTGTTCTTCCCTTCAGCCAAAACCCTTTATGAGGACATTATTCTTTATGATCAGTATATGGCTCAAAATCTGCTGAAGCCAGGATGATTTTTAGCTTGATTCAACAGACATGGGGCATCTGGAATGAAAAGTGCTGGGTATGGCAATTTGTAGTTCCTGTGTATTTTAAGACGTCTTATGAGGCCCAGATATACATTATCAAACAAGGCCTTCTCTCGCCCAGTTTGATAATGTATATGATCCCCTCATGTTCCACTTCATTTCAGTGCCACGACAACTTATAACCAATCGCACGAGTTGTTCTTAAAAGATCAAGGCATTTTTTAAAATTTACAATAGTCTCCAGTCAGTTTATCTCTGGTGCAGTTGTTGAGACTGCTTTGCCTGACCACTAACCGGATACATCGAAAACCTGTCATACCATACCGATTAAAGTTTTAATTTGGCGTGGATGCCGTGAGAATAAAGCTTAATGTCACTTTGATTCATTCTGATGAAATGTCTTGCAGATGGAAAGACTGGTGAAATATTAATGAGGCAAAAGAGAAACATGTTCAATATGTAGAGGATGTGTTAATAATTGAAGATGGTCCTTTGACGAATTATCCCACGCATTCCCCGTGCATTCAGTGAATGAAGGTGTTCAGGGTGCCTTCATTCCCCACACTGGGTAAGATTGTATTTGGCGGTGAGGAAAAGACAGTCAAAAGGTGTTATTTTCTGAGATTTTTAAGAAAATTACTTCATGACTGCCAAGGTTGAAATTCTCCACCTGCTTCCCTTCTCTTACTTAGTTCCCCCTGTTCTCGCCCCTTCCCGAGCACACCTATCAGCCCGGTCCAGGTGATGATGAAGTACAAAGTGGTTAAATGCTACTGCTAACTTCAGAGGAGCTTTTAATAATGAATTCAGGTTGAAGCCGCCTTGATTAGATGAGGCTTGCTCCATTTTAATGGAGCCAGTGGCGGGGAAGGTAACGCCTGACGAGGTGTAAGAGAAGTTAATTCCTTTTCTGGGATTCACCTGCCCAGCGCCGGCTCTCCAGAGGAGGCTGCCACCTGCTAGCTAACTGCTCCAATGTCCCCGTTCTCTGATATGTTTGATTCCAACTGCTGATGAGAAATGTGGTGTGACAATAAAGACTACTTTGACTCTTTTTTAAAAGAACATGGGCACCTATATTAACAGCACAGGACACCGTTCAGCAGTTCAGTCACACAGCAGCAGTAGGAACCCAGAACTACCCCCCGAGCCCAACCTATGACGTCACCAACAGGTTTTACGCCAAACCATTAATGTTTACATGACACCACAGGAAATACAGGCACTTACATTACAAGCTGCGATTTATTTTGTATTCATTGGTGAAATTGGACTAACATTGAGTTCCCATCCTGAATTCTGTCTTAAGCTTTTTAAAGATTAATTTCTTTACTTACTTGGCATTTAGCAGACAGCTTTCAGGCATGAATCTCATAAAATATCAACAAAAAAAATGTTATGAATAAAAAAGCCTTGGGTGCCCCTGGTAGGTCACCTGGCGCGTGACATATCATACCATATCAAGGCTGAGTCTTTACCTCAACAGCCCAGGTTCGAACCCAGGCCCTTTTCG
Source organism: Maccullochella peelii (assembly GCA_002120245.1). Taxonomy (NCBI): domain Eukaryota; kingdom Metazoa; phylum Chordata; class Actinopteri; order Centrarchiformes; family Percichthyidae; genus Maccullochella; species Maccullochella peelii. Next base: position 162,580 of record LKNJ01001192.1, on the reverse strand, counting down.
GCATTTCATCCCCTCCGCCTTTGCTCTCTTCTCTACTGTCACTGTCAAATAACGAATCAAATACACTCTTGTATTTACTCAGAAAGATTTCATAAAGCAGGATGTAAATTAAGCCTAAAACCTAATATTTTGTTTCCAAATTTTATATGATACATCAGAGAGCATATAAGACACACATATTGATTTTTGTGGCTTATTAAATAAGAGCAGTTTCCAACGAGGCAATAATATACACCCCCCTCTCCCACAGCCCACCTTTGGCTCCCTCTCTTATTGAATCTGTCAGATGGCCTACAGCAGCAAACCGTTTAACACAAGTAAGCAAATAAATATCAGACTGTTATGAGTTCAACCGTAGCCAACAGCTAGTGTTGCAGCTTGTTTCTCTGTAGTTATTTCAGAGCAGGAGCGTGGGCCGTGACAAATGGGGGGCGGAAACTCCAACTACCCAACTGACCTGCATGCACCAGAAAGAACTACAACATCGGCCATTTGTTCAAATGCTTAAAATGACCTATGTTTGACACTTCCTGACAAGCAACGTCTTGATGTCATGCAAATTATGACTGTCAGTAGAAAAGGCGGAAGAAGCATGACGTTATAGCACCACAAAGTCTCTTAGGAAGGAGTCTATAAGCAAAAGTATACTTAATGAAGGTTACCTTTGACCTCTGGTTGCCTAGCCAATACTTCTCTGGTGCACTTCAAAGGCAGTGCCTCAAAAATTTGATGTCTCAGTTTTATTACTAATGTAACGGACAACAAGGACAAAATGTTGAAAAAAAACTTTGCATAATCAAAGACTCCATGAGCATGCTAAATATTCTATGTCTGTATAGGAACAACAAAAATGTGTCTGTGCATCATTTGTAAATGCTGAATTTAGCATACTGCATGTGTCATTGTTTGTATCTCATTTAGCTCCCTTATGTATTTGTTCAGTCATTTAGAAAGACAGATTTAGTAATATGCCATGCAAAATTTGTCAACTGACATCAACTTTAGGTCACATAAGCCAAGCGGCACAGTTTGACCTCACCCAGTTTTATGATTTAAGCATAAAATATTCACCAGTGATGCACTGGTGTGAAGAAAAGCCTCTCCCCCTGCCTTCTGCTCATTATGCTGCTGGCACCTGGCAGTAAACAATGCTATTAGCGAAGATAAAATGCTTAAACCGTAATTATATAACCTCAGTGTACACAGAGCTAGCGGGGAGCCCAACAATTCAGGCCTGAACCAGTTCTAGTCCGATATGATTTCTATCAATGGCTGGGCTGTATGATTGAATTTTTTCCTCCTCCCATCACTCTCTCTCTCTCTCTCCTCATGTCTCTCACGGACTGTCTCTCAAGGTCAGCTTCTCTGATTCATATAACCGGTACTCCTGCTGCTGATGTTGACTGGATTTGGTGGAGTGTCATTAAGAGTGGTTGTATAGAAGGGAACTCTCAAAAGTTATCTATCTTTTCCAACACAAAGAACACTTGCATTTTTATCAATTCAAAAAAATGAATAAAAGTGAAATGAACACCCTCTGTTCAGTAATTGCAGTGGCTGCCTTTGAACCTGTTCAGTCAGAATTCAAGTGATCTTGTGTAGTGGTGGAAAGTTACATTAGTACATTTACTTAAGTACTGTACATAAGTACAATTTTGAGGTACTTGTGTGTTTCTATATGGCTATATGATGCTGGTTTTCAGAGGGAAATGTAGTACTTTGTACAAATTGTGCACATTTATCTCACAGCTGTTTTACAGGTTAAGATTTACCTACATTATAATCAGCTTATAAATATGAGGATTTTTTACACTAAACTACCCAATAGTATATAGAATAGTTAGCCCCACCCTAACCAGTTACAGCATTAAAAGGCTGCTTATGCATTAGTAATAATAACCCAATAATTGAAGTAATAACATAACACCCTGAATGGGACCATTCTGTGCAATGGGTACTTTTATTGTTGATACTTAATTACATTTTCTGTACTTTAATTTAAAAGTTATAACCCAGATTTCTATCCCAGTTGATTTGGCGACACCTGTGGTTACTGGTGGTAACGGCAAGTGCGTTTTGATAATACAGGTACCAGAGTTTTATTCAGAATGACATGTGTATCGATCACTGGGGGCAGCACACACAACCTAAGTGGCTACTTTGTCAGAAATGCAACAGAAGAAATCTGAGATTGTCAACAATGTCATCTTTACATGAAACACCCACATGCACTGGCTTCTTCTGTATCACATACAGTACACAGTAAATGTATATATTGTTTCCTGTGAATCATTTGTGCACTTTGAAGCCCGCAAGGGAAAGGTTAATTCTGCCAGAAACAATAAAAACAACTATTTAGAGAGGCCACATGCAAATACATTAAATGTGTTTACTGGAAAAATGCTGAACATAAAAAGGTATCAGGGCTGATATATCACATCTGAATTTGAATCCTTCTACCACTGACCCAGGAGGTGTCTTAAAACCATTGTTTGTGTAAATGATCTTTTGAAATGAGGGCCTGACTAAAGAGCACCTGAAGCTAATCTAATAAATCCATTTTCCTGGCCATTAATTTTGACATCAGTACCAGCAAGAGATCCTCCCTCTTGGTTTGTTATAGATAATGATTCTTTGTATGTGGGTGTGTCAGCGTCTGGTGCCATATTTTTCATGCACATTATATGAGCCACCTCAGCCATCCTCTGCTCTGTGAGATATTGATCCCAGTGTGATTGTGGTCTTTTGCCACTCAGCAGTTTAGCAGGCGGCCCCGCGAGCGGGCCTGCATATGGGCGTGGGTTCTGATTATCCCAAGCTCGCTGCATTTTGCTGCGGTTATTTTTAGCTTCAAAGATTGTTGCCAGCTTCTCTCTGGGAGGCTGCGTTGAGCTGGCTTTCCTGGTGGAGGCCTTGGAGCTGACAGCGCTGGAGGAAATAGAACAAAGCACCACAGAGGAGACAGTCGAGACGGCGACTTTAGTGTCAGTGGAAGATGGTTTTATTTTGGAAACATTACATTTAGGGAGGATTTAGAATGTTAAGCTCAGTGAAAAATTATTTCCTGTGTTGTGTTTGTTTATGCTGCCATTGTATCTTATTATGCTAAGTAACAGCAACTGGAGGCCTCAATGATGTGAGTCTAAAGATGTAGGAGGCTTTTTTTCCAGGAAATCAGAGCTGTTAAACCGCACATTACTTATTATGTTACCACACAGGAGGTTTCCAGAGGAAACAGGAAGCTTTCCAGAAGGTCACTTTCACCTTGATGGAAAACACACCTCAATCACACACACATACATGCACACACAGAAACCGGTAAGCTTGGTGTCATATGCTAGACGTTGTTCCTCTCAGCTCTGTCCTTGGGGCAGATGGTGACATCATTTCTCTTTTGGAGCCTGACATGGAGCATGTGTTTGTGTGTGTGTGTGTATGTGTCTAGACAGTATCAGTATTCACTGTTCTGGCAACATGTTTCACCATAGCTCTCTGTCTTGCCATGTTTTTTGCCCTCCTTTTCTGTCTTTTTTCTGCTGCAAATGAAAATGATCTGTCAGTAATGTTTTAGATTAATCGATTAGTCTTTTGAGCTATAAAATGGCAGATAATGCAAAAGTTCCAGAGCCCGTGGTGACACCTTCAAACTGTTTGTTTTGTTGTTTCAGCAGATATTTGGCATCTTCCTGTGACAAATGACTTTAACATTTATCCAAATGGTGATTAGTTACCTGTTCTGTCTTGCTCTGTCTCTGACCTCGAGACACTCGACAGCCGTCTCAGAGAGACTTTCTGTGACAAGCCTGGTGAACCGGTGGGTTCTCTGTCTGTGTTTTTGAAAGATACACAGATCTACTGATGGCAGGTGGACTCATTTGCTCTCTCTCTAGGCTGAATGACTCAGGATTTGAGGGACAAAGGGAAATAGAAGAAACAAAAAAGTGGTTCTACAGTACAAGAAAGAGGGAGGGAGATGGAATTGTGAGGTTTGGGTAGAGCAAAAGGAGATGAAGGAATGAGCGGAGACAAAAATGGAGGAGAAGGGGAGTAGAAACAGAATAATAGGGAGGAAGAAATGCATTGAGGGGGCAGGAGGAGAACAGGCTGGAGGAATGATTTCCACTGGGCAGAATGAAGGCAAAAGGAAAGCAGCCTCTCTCATCCATCTAGCAACAGTGAGCTGTCCCTTCATTCTCCCTCCATCTTCTCCTCTCTGCCCACTCAGTTCATTTACATTTACATTACACCCAGCTGGAGTTGATTTGGTGGCGAGTGATGGATGGCGAGGTTCTGATGCTGTTTATAGAAATGGGTTCAGGGGGTTAGCAGTGTCAGCTGTTTGCAAGGTGGTGAACGGCGTCTGATACAATATGGTCTGCACGTTAGCAACTAAATTGCTAGCTGCAGCGGTCTATTTATGGGATATGAGGGTTTAATGTCTGCTGCTTGTCACAGTAACTAGCTAGTTAGCACATCTAACATAAGTCTGACAATGTAACAGAATGGCCTGCACTAAAGCTATGCACTATGTTTGACAGAGGGAAGTCATTTTTATGCCCTATAACTTTATTCGGACAGCATCAGAGCTTTGACATCTCATATTGGAATTTATATCATAACCTGCATTATAATATCATTATTATAATAATAATTAAATAGGGTCTTTATTATTTTATAACAACCATAAATGTCATTAAAATCATTAAATTCATAAATTAGCATTGGTTTCTCCTACAGTTTGATGAAAAACAGTACTTACTTTGTAATTTGCACAGAGTTGGTGTGTGAAAGCCAGACATGGCAGGATTAATATCACTGGCTGCATCTGTGACACACAAAAATGATCTAACATACCCTTTAGAAACCAATGCTGTCAGAAAAGGGCTTTTGGATGTAATACCAGATGGCCATTGATGCTAGAAAAAAAAATCTCCCTGAAATCACTGCTCATTTGGTTGTTAGCAGGTATAGTTATCGTTCGTGCTTTTTTTTTTTTATTGTGAGGATCAGCACAGCCAATTTTTTTGTTTGCACACCAACAGATCTGCAGCTAAAACAAACACAAGGCTGGTAGAGAACACATTCCGTAGGGTACTTCTCTCCGGTTCTCAGGTTTTCCTCCCAGATTCAGCCATTATTGAGCAGTCGGCTTGTAAAGTGGTTAGATATTGCTGTCCAGGTAAAACGAGCAAAGTCCCAGCCTATGTGTGTAGCATACACTCTATGTGCACTGGCATCAAAAACAGTAGGTATGCATTTCTGTTTACGTCAAGTAAATGAAGACGAAGGACTGTGGAAGATGCGGTGTGACAGCGCTGTAGAGAGACTGCAATAATGTGTTAATGAAAGGAAACAGTAGAAACAGAGAGGCGAGTAAACCTAGAAAGTCAATCTATCTTTTTTTCTACAGCAGATCCACTTTTCCTGTCCTGGGTTGCAGGAGGCCCATGTATATCCCAGCATGGACTCGGCGAGAGGCAGCTCACCAGGCTATCACAGGGCTAACACATAGAAAAGCATATTCAGACTCTGATTTACACTTCAGGCAATTTAGAGTTTCAAGTTCAGCTAATCTGCATGTGTTTGGACTGTGGGAGGAAAGTAGAGCCCCCATAGGAAACCCACCAACATGCAAACTCCACACAGAAGTGACCTAAAGTAGACAGGTTGGGTTGATTTCAAACTTTCTGTGAAGAAGCACTGCAAACAGCACTTCAGTCAGACACACTAATGTCAAGGAATGTATCATTTGTTATACCAACTCTATCAGAATACGATCTGTTTTCTATCAGAAACAGAATGCTGACCGTGGACAGTTTTGCCGTCAAAACCACCGTCTCTGGATTATTTTCAGTGACTTTTTTAATGTTAAATGCTAATGTTCTTACCACACTAGTGGCATGACTCTAGGGCTGGTAGTGTTGGTTGGTCAATCATTCCAGCACTTCCAGACTGAAATATCTCAAGAAATATTGGATGTATTTATGTGAAATTTGGCACAGACATAGTCCCCAGAGGATGGATCCTAATGATTTTGGTGATCCCTGACGTTTCATCTAGCGCCACCAGCAGGTCAAACTTTCACTTATCCAGTGAAATAACTTCATCTATGATATGGGATGGCACAAAAGTTTGTACCGAACTTGCTACGCTACTTTGACTGCTTCCTCTGTATAGTGTGTGCGTTGTCTATGCTATGGGCAAGTTATGACCAGTGTGTGTTGCCTTTCAGGTTGTAAGACTGCTCTGTACACCTGTATGGATGTGATTGGATATTACTAGGAGCCAGCTGACGTATGAGCCACCAAGAACGACACATGAATGAATTGTGTAACTTTTTCATTGTCGTCATCATTGCTATTATTCATGTTATTTTTTGTTCTATAAAAATATAGCTGTTTTTATCCTGTTAGAAGCCAGTTGTGGCATTTAGGTCAGATGTGCTTCATTCCTGCGGAGATGAACACGTCAGACTCATGAGCTGTCAACACTCCATCCGCCACTTGTCAGTGGTGACTGATGTCCAACGCCCGCTTTCGCTCTCTCTGTCTCTCTTCTGTTCTCTCTGTTTCACAAACACACACTAACTGCAACACATGCAAACCACTTGCATACATGCGTTCGTACACACACATACACACCCCCTTCCACATACACACAGCTGGGGTGTCACTCTGCTGGCTCGGCGCCCTGAGAGGAACACAGAGGAAGATGGACAGGCAGAAGCTGTCAACGAGGACGCAGGGACACAGAGTCGGCAACTCACTTCAAGTAATGAACCACATGTGAAGCGTCAACTCAGCTCCAATTAGATCGGATGATAATTATCTCAGCACAAGTCACTCATCCTAATCAGGGTGTGAACCGCTGGTCGGGCAAGAGAGGATGTTGAATAAAGTAAGAGGCAGAGATTGGTTGTTTGAAGCCACTGTGGACTTTAGTTAATGCCTACTTTCCTACTTTTTTCCGTACAAAGAAATCTTTTATTGATCTTTACTGGACAAAACCGGTTGATCTTTTCTTACTTAACCTTTGGGAGCTACAACAGTCCCACTGTGGATATTCTATTACAGGGCAAATGACAATGTGGGATATTTCTATTTGAATGCCTTTCTGTTTTGTTATTGTATTGCCAGTTTATGTCACTCAATAGCGAAATCCACAGGTGGACAAAAAATGATGCATTTTACATTTGTGGAATCAGCAAACGAAGTTGTACTTTTATTGAGTAGTGGCACCTGCCTTGCCTGGAAATACACATGAAAGACTAGAAACAGAACAACAGTTTCCAGCTGATTTTTTAAAGTGAGCTGAGAGAAAAATTAGACAAGCATGTGGGTGCAAAAACAAAAATCTTTACAACATTCTGCTTTTGAACTGAAGCTGTGTCTGTCCTACCTTGTGGTATGACAGACACATGTCAAAAAACCGGCTATCCCTATGACATCACTTTGATGTTTTATGTGCATTAGACATCAGAGTACAGAAAGTGTACTGTAGTCTAATTTCTAAAAATTTGTATACAATTTGAAACAATAAAATATTAGATTCCATTCATCATGTTTTTGGTCTTGTCTCAATCATCACTTTCTGTCTGCCTCAACCACTCTGTCTCTATCTCAGCCTCAGAGAGAGGGAGCTTCAACTGAACCATGATTGAATGGAAGCTGTCTTGTGTCTCACAAATGCGCCCCCTTTGGCATTTGTCAGCTCCCGTCACTGTAGTACGTCTGCATGTGTATGCTCTCCCATATTATATATATTATCTGTGTGAAAGTACATTGAATAAACCTACACATATGCCTTTTAAATTACTACAACGACACCACAACATTAACAATAAATATCTCACTTCTCTACAGTGAGACACAATAGGCGTGTGAGTCGATTGCACTGTAAGAGGAGCTACACACTGAGAATATTCTGTGTGGTTATGGTTGAGTAGAGAACATATATGATAATCTTCCCACTCATTTGTAAAGATGTTCATTCTATGTGCTGACATTTTGCACCATTAAAAGGATTGTACTGTTTCTCTGTGGGGACCTCTGTCAGAGCTTTGACCTGTGGCCTATATTGTTATAATATTTATCTCTCCCTGTTGTGGAGGTGTTTAAATGGATGTACCAGGCATCTAATTGAGTATATATGCATTTTTTATGCACATGATTTAGTATTTTGTCAACAAAAAATGTTTCTTAAGTTTTCTCTGTTTGGTGTTAAGCTATTCTCAATTTCAAAATGGTGATCCACACAGGAAAAAGAAATGATGCAGTACAGATAAAAACAGATTTTTTGAATTCATTTGGCGGTTTGATCCCCAGCTCCTCTTGTCCACATGCTCCCGATGGTCAGCCCAGCACCTTGCATGGTGTGTGCGTGTGCGCAAATGGGTGAATATAATGCAAATTGTTAATGCAGCCATTTACCATTTGCCTCTCTCTGTATCACCATGGATCAGAGAAGACAAATAACGTTTTATATCTTAGATGAGAAGCATCAGTTCAAATTTCATGATATACTGGAGTTACTGGAGCTCGCTTACTTATGCAATCTTGTCACATCCTCTTGAATACATTTGCCTGAAGGCAGTTGATACACATTTTATTTTGCTAAAAGTTGAGAAATTCAGTTTATATTTGCACATTTGAATAGAAACATAGTTGCTGTATGTTTTGTCTAGGTATCTCATGCAGTAATCAGAATTCAAGGGCACCAGCTGATGTCACAATGTTTTGTATTGTGTGTGTATGTGAGGGATTGCATGTGTGGCTTTGTGTACATTTGAAAGTGAGCCAGCAATGTTTCATCTCATCCCAAATAAGCTGCATGGAACGTCATCCGGTTTGAGTGTCAGACCGATCAGGTTTGGTCCAGTATTATGGTCTTAAAACGCCCACCGGCTCACTTATACAGACGTCACACTGCACAGAGGGACCATTAACCTCCTAAACAGGGCTTCAATAGGATTAATGTGACTTCACTACTGACCCTGTTCTCTCTCTCTCTCTCTCCATCCCTTGCTCTCTCTTGCCCCTCCTCCACCTTGCTCTTAGTAACAACAAAACTTGCCATTAAGCCTCCCTCTCAGTTGTTTAATCACAAGAAGTACGACATGTTACAGATGTGTGTTCCCTGTAACGAAAGGCTTTCCATTACCTCATCAGTGACACTCTTGACCTTAATTTGCCTCACCTACATACATCTTGTGCCTTATATGTTTACTTTTATATGTTAGTACTAATCCAAAGCAAAAAAAAATTCATCAGAACAACACATGCAATTTGAAACAGCAGGCTTATTGGTATGTATGTGAGACTCAGAATCACATACGTCTGATTGTTACTGTTCGGGGTAATGACTTTAATTGCCATGCATTCTGATGGGAAAATTGAATGTAGCAGTGCTGTGATTATAAGAATGTGGAGGAACATTCACATGTCATGATGTGTTGTCTTTACAATCCCTACAACCATTTAAGATTGAAATATGAAACCAAACTTGTCAGATGTTCAGAACCATGACGCAATACATGAACTCACTGAAAAGCCCACATTCTTTAAGAGCTCCCTCAAAGAGCAGAGCCTTTTCCGCCAAATCCAATTATATAACCATTTGCTATTATTGGTCAATATTGATGTGTCTCAGACTTAAAGACAACAGTGCATGAGTGTATTACCTGTATTACATTCAGTGTTCCAAGATGGCTCTCCATTAATTCCAATGACTATGAATGACTTTGTAACGTAATTAACGTTATTATTGTGCACTGTCCCGAATAAATTGAGTTGCTCACTGGGCTCACTGGGCACATGCAGCAAAAAGTTTTTCAGGTTTCTGCACTCAGAGGAACACATGAAGGGCATGGTTTGTAACTTTTAATTTTGTATTTGACCTAAAAGTAATTTCTGAATGTATATGATGATTTTACTGATGTATTTGTAATGATTGTGAATGAAAGTCTTTCTAGGACAAAGTGGGTCACCTGCAATTTTGACTGTGGCCTGACTCTTTTCTGAGGGTCCTGAGTCATGGAACTTTTTTCTAGAAAATATGACAAAGTGAAAGAAGACCTACTTACCTTGACAAAATAAAATTCCTATTCATATTCCTATTTCATTATAAAATATGTTTGTAGAAGAGCAAAAGAGATGGATGGGCAAAGGACAAGGTCAATTGCTGTGTCCAGTTTTATGAACGGTCACTTATAATTGGATGCCAGTCTAGATTAAGTATGTTGTGTGTAGAAAGAACTAACAGTTCAGGCAAATCTTCTGTATATCTATCCTTCCATTTACTTTTGTCTTTCTTTCCTTCCTTCCATCCAGCCATCAGTCATTCCTTCATGTCCAACTTACCTCTCTTCTCTCTCCTTTGCCATTAGAAATAAGGGCAAATGCCATCTTGTTCTGGAACTTTCTCTCCCACTCATTAGTGCAAGATACCCTCCAGCAACCAGCATCCAAACACACATTAACCTTTACAGAAATGATCTTTTTTTCTACACTCATTCTCTTCCTGCTCTCTTCTCTTTTTCTCTTTCTTGCTTAGAGTTTAAGTTGCTGGATCACCCACCCCCCACCCCCTCTTAATCGCTCCTCCACATCCTATTTGGCACCAAATAGAATCATTTGGGGGATTTTGGGCAGCAGCTGTGTTGGTGTATGTCTTGCATGCGAGGCCTGGTCCAGCTGTGGCAGTTATTGCTCCTTTGCGACAAACTGGGAAAGAGAAATGCATTACATTCAAACCTATGTGGCTCTGCATTAATAAACAATGAGGTTACTGTGATTTATGAGACATACAGGTGCGTATGAGAGAAGGTTTTCCGTGTGTGTGAAAATTTAAAGAAAGCAAGAGAATGTTAAAAGAGACACATATATATATATATATATATATATATATATATTTGCTCTGCATATCCATCCTTCCAGTTTTGGGCTACAGATTGTGGGGCATGTGGACAGGTTTTTTCTTGCCCTCTTTCCACCAAATTAGCTCTGGTTCTTGAACCGATTCCATTCAGGAGTCTTGGAACCATGGTGCTATCCAGAGAACCAGGCCACGCGCGTTTCTGCCAGTTTTGAGCGGAACCATTGTAATCAAGGATGCATCCTCACTGGAGAGCAATGCACAACAGAAGTAAACAGTAGGAGCAAGATGGTGGATCACATTGATTACTTGCAAGCTTCAAATAAAAAAAAAACAGCTAAGAAAACCAACTTTTTGGGTTCCCAACCAATATTTCTTTTGGGTCGAAATGCTCCAAACGGTTTAAAATTAGGTGCATGAACTGGAACAGAACCTGTTCCATGTGGGTGGGAAAGGGGTATCTGAGACAGCTAATATTTGTCTTTCACCCCTGCAGGATGTGTTAGCACCTTATTGGTTGTATGTTTTAGCTCTGCAGCTTTATCTGGACCAAAACCCACTGCAGCTCAGTATAAGCAGCACTACAATGAGGCCTGGTGAAGTCATGATCCTGTGACAGCCAGGAAGAGAGAGTCATTGAAGTTAAGTCTTAGAAATGTATAAAGGTTACAAGATGAATTGAGTATATACTTAGCTGGCTGTCTTCCTGACTCTGTCTGTTGTAGCAAAATAGTCTTACAGAGTATCTTACCTGCAGGCTGTACAAGTAAAGTATGTTAAACCCCAGTGGGACAATTCAGTCTCAACCTACAATATTTCTCAAAAAACCCACACTTGGAGAAGAGCAACTGACTCAGTTAATGCAATCAGGTTGATGTCATTGGTGCATACATTGATGCAGTACAGTAAAGAAGATGGTTTCTGTCCCTCCACTATATTGATCTGTTTCAAATTAATAAAATAAACATTTTAAGATTTGATCCAGGTGTGATATGCACAAGCATGAGAGTCATTCTTTGCTCTTGTACTGTCAAAGGTCCATCATAATTTCTTGCGCCAGTCATAATGAATGCTAAGCCCCACCCCTGGAGGAGATAAATGCTCCTCATTTTCAAAGTCATTGTTTATACTGGTCGTGGTTTCATTGAGGTTATGATTGAACGGGACCAATTAACAACCTGCCTCGACAAATCCCTCAAGATATGTCGGAAGCAATTTAGCAAAGGACTCCCAGTGTCTAAAATACTATAGTATGTACAACCTATTTAAAGCAGTAAATTGTAAACTTGCCTGAAGCAATTAGGATTTAATTACAACAACAGGTTGTATGCATGCAAGCTGACTTTAAATTTGAGAGTGAAGAATGGGAAGGATGTTTGTGGAATACTTCGGAGGTGATTTTCCGTCAGCATATCTCGCTAATGCACTGCTGTGTGTTCCTGTCATCGCAAGCAGCTCCACTTCTTCAGGTGCTGTCACTGCTGGGTGTTTGGCAAATATTTCAACCAGCATCATACTCTTTGCAGCTTATTTTACCTCTGTTTGACTGTCTGTCTCTCTCTAAACCTTTGAATTTGATAGGTTGTTTTTGCTTGTTTTTCACCCGCCTTACTTACAGGTTTCTGTCATACCTAGGCACATTACATTTATTTTGAGTTTAAGTTAGGCTGCTCAGGTATGCAATTATTTGGCATGCGAGTGGCACTAGACATGCTCTAAGACACTTTTTTATGAATTGTTTTCCTGTATGTCCAAATGTTACTAATACACTATCTGTATATGAATGGATATAGAGAGAGGGAAAAAAGGTATAAACACAGCTTCACAGTTTATTATTGACTTTGGAAACAGCAGTTTACAAAACAATCTCTCTTCAGGTCCATTTGGTAGCTGCTGTGGGGTTTTCTATCATGATCTCCATGCATATTGCATTGCCCTGCTGGAATTGTAGATGTTCAAATTTCAATTTGTCCTTTAAAGACCATGTTGGCTTAAAAGATGAGTATCAAAGTTTATTGTTGACCTTGGAAATAGCAGTTAATGAAATTGTCAAAGTCCTTTTTGTAGCTGTTCTGGAGCATTTGATCATAACCACTTGATGTTCATCAGCAATTGGAATAAACTTCTGTGTATTTTAACGCTCTTCTTTTTTTCTTATTTCCATTTGAGATGTAAGTGTTTTGGCACTACAGTTCACATCATGCTTTGATAGATGTAAACAAGAATGTTGCCCTGGAGTCCGTGAGAGAGGCTAAAATTATTTTGGCAAATCATGTCATCAAGTCATGGTGCATTTGCGCCTAGCAGTTCCTGATGCACGGTAATCACAGATGCACAGGCAACAATCAACTGAGTACTGAAGAAAGTCTAAATTTGATGATGGCACTGTAAGTTAAGTTGCATATATATTTTTATAAGATTTCTAAATGGATGTTTGGACATTTTGGATTTGAGCTTGCGATTTGGAAAAAGCGACGTGTTTTGATGCAAAAAAATCAGGCATGATTTTGATGACTTTTTTTGTTACCCCCTTTTCTGTCTGTCTCCACCATCAACACCATCTCACATCCCATATTCATTTTTCTCTTGGTCTGGTCTTGTCACACCTGGCTCTAATGATTCACTAGATTTGCTCTCTTGCTCTCCCTCTTCTCATCTCTTGCTCTGACCCCCATCTGGGTGTGGAAGACTTCTGCCTCCATCCGAGCCTTGTTGGTGAGTGTTTTGGTGGAGTGGCATTGAGAGGACCAGGGTGCCAGGGAGTGATGGATGGCCGTTCCTCTGGCCCTCTCCTTTCCATTCCCCGCTCTCCTCTCATTGCCTTCCCGGGGCTTGGCTTTGCTGGTAATGGCTTGAAACATGATATGAGTCTAACCCGGTGTTTGCCGAGGGAGAGGGAAGGAGTCCCCTAGCCAGCCAGAGTAAAGTCTCAATCTGACAGGCTAAAGCAAAGAGGACTTCTGCAGCAAGCTGATTTACAAGGTGGAGGGCCAGGAGAGGTGGGGGGGAGACAGTGCACCAGGAATCAGTCTGAGGGAGAAGAAAGGGATGATACAAGGGAGGAAAAACACATAAAACATATTAAATATATGCAGTCAACATCTTTGCCTGCTTTATTTATTCATTTTAGGTTTTTACATTCAGTACTCGATATGGGGAAAACATTATTTATACACTTTAATCAGCTGTTTCTCTGCATTGCCTCATAAAAAGTAAAAAACTAGTAGATCCACAATAAAGCATTTGTTGAAATCTACCCAGTTGGTTTCATTTAAGCTTTTAGCAGTCATACAATAAACATGTAGCCATATACTAGTGACAACTGATGAGCAATGATAATATGTGGGTATGAACTGTGCGCGAATCTGTTGGAATTTTCACCTTTAATTTAGACTAACCATTGTCCAAACATGACATTTTTATTACAAACAATGACTGCATAGCTCAAGCCATAGTTTAGAGGTATAATACAACAGTGATGGTGTGTATATGTAATCCTATGTGTCTGGGTGGTTAAATTAAGACATACTTGTGTGTAAAAAATGAAATGAAAGCTCAGGAAAGAGGTAAGCAGTGAGCTAACAGCTATCAGAGCCAGTAGACCTCAGTCTGGAGGGTTGGAAGTGAAATTGTAGTGCTCATGTTCTGGCTGGCAAGGCTACAATTAGAAGCAGCTACATGGGCTCAGGAGGCCAGACTTACATGTTGCAATCTTGGATTTTTGCTAGGAGAAGCAAGTAAGTGTCTACTGGGAACAACCATGGTACACCTACACAGGTGTTTCCACTTATTCTGGCTGATTGCGCCTCTTCGCAGGTCTGTGTGGGTGTGAACATGATTGACTGTGTGGGCCTGTCCAGACTGGACTTGATTGACATCTTCCTCACTGCCCTCACCTTCACCCTGAGCAGAGGTCTCATCAGAATGACAGGAAATACCTGTGTGAGGGGGCAAACAGGTGTGTGTGTTGAGATAAAGGATGGCTTCTTTAAACTTGTAAATCTCCTGAACAACTATGTAAATCAGGTGTTATGGATACATTATTGAACATGAGTTTGCAATTGCATGGCCCTTTATTTCTTTCTTTAATGTATATGGAACCTGATGTTGGTGTTGCTGTTAGCAGCAATTTGTTTTCAGGACAGCTGTCATGAATGCCCACTTTAAATATCAGAAGAAAAACCACAGTGGCAGCACAGTGTTTGTCCAATCAGGTGTAGGAAGGATTCATGTTGATGGCTTACTGAACAAGACAGCTGTCAATTTTCTACATGTATTATGTAACCTACTTCAAGTGCTTCTTGCAAGCAATTGCCAAACAAAATGAGCCCTGCCAGTCTACAATAATGGAAGTCAAAATTGTAGTCTGATAATTGATCTGGTAATTTTGAGTGAGGCTGTAGAATCTGTGTAGACGTGAGATGAATGCACATTAAACAAGGATCATTTTGATTATTAATGGTTATAGGAATTGTTCCATATTACACACTAATGGTGTTTTTCAAATATTGGCATAATAGATTTTTGTCATTTCAGTTTCACTAGAGCTTTCCCTGACTTGCCCAGGCTCATTGCACTGACATATAAAGTATATTTACATACTGCTGCATGAAGCAGCAAAAATGTGAAATACTAACTCAGAACATGAGGGTTTGGTCCCTGAAACCTCTCTTATAATGAAAATAAGTTTTCCCTGTTTCCGTGGCTGTGCTACATGTTGCTTCCTCCTTGTTATCTGCCCTCTTGCTCTGGCAGGTTAGAGAGTCTCAACAGCAGTTTGCTCCTGGCAGCGACCGCCAGCAGAAGAAAGGAATAAATAAATGAGTGAAAGGTTTGTTAAGAAGGACAAGGAGAGCGGGAAGACAAGTGGAGCTGAAGGGGGCTCAGCTGGAGAGTTTCTGTCTGAACAATAGAAAGCTGACAAAGAGAAGTAAATGGGCAACTGAACAGCCTCAAACAAATACATTGCTCTGACACAGATAGTCACGCTGTGTGTTTGCCCTGTTCTAAGTGTGTGTGCAGTCATGTGTGTGCCTTTGTGTCCAAAATGTTTGATTCCTGCTGCAGTAAATTAGTTCCTCTTGCAGTGTTGACAGTTGCTGACAAATGTCACAAGAAACTGTTTAGAAAACCGGTGCTATACAAATTGTTTGCACTCCAAGTCATATATTTTTTTATAATCAGAAAACACTGAAAATGGAAACTAGTCATTGGTCTATAGAATGGCACTATCCATATTTCATATATTTCTCCATGCCCCAGGGGACCTAATATTTCATCCTTACCTTGTATTATCTTACACATCATTCATCCTGCTTCCATATTGATTCCTAAAGCAGCTTATGAGGCCTTGCACTCATCACTTGAATTATACATGACTTATATAACTATATCATCACATCCCATCACTGTCTAAATTCACATACTGTAAACTGCATCTCCTGTACCCTCTCTGGCTTCTAATCCACATTAGCAAACCATCAGTGGCTGATGTCAGATCATATACTGTTCTGTACCATCTTACCTGATCCCAAGCATCTGTTTCCAGCATATTGCACTGATATGGGAGGATGTACAGTCATGTCTGGTGATGCTCTATACTGGGCTTCTGCTAATGCCTGTGTATGGCTTGGAATGCACACATATTACAATTACATGAACATGTGCACATGAATTTTCTTTCCATTTTTATGGTTTCATTGCTTTCGTGGACATGCATGTACAGCTAAACAGATGCACACACAAGCACATCTTTGTGTGACACGGACCAGAAGCTCTTGGCCCAGTGTCATTTGAATCTGCACTAAGAGGCTTAACATGAGCGGCCACTTGCTTCAGCAGAGCCGGGTCTGATCAGACTGAACGGAGGCCCCCACTACAGCACATCTGTTCCTCTCTATCTCTTTCCCTCCCCCCACACATCTGCAACGTGCTCCTTCGGGGGCAAGCACAGACACAGTCATACATTCATGTCCCTTGACAAACCATATGCACATATGGGGAAGAAAAGCTTACAGTAGAGCAAGTCTTGTGGATCCGGATATTGGTTCTGTGTTCTGGAATTGTTGTAGTGGGTGCTGGTTAAATCTACCTCTGACAAAGCTCCACCCAAAGGCCTTTGCACCACAACCTGTCCACAAGTAGCTGAGAGTCTGTACACTTTAATATCAGGATCAAAACAAACAACATAAATGAAGCATCATCTTGCCTGTTGTTTAATGTGCATCTTTCAAATTGTTCTGATGGCATTCATTTGAAAATTGGTGCAGTTTCAGCCCATTCATGTCAGTGTCACTGGGTCAGATATGAGGTCTAGGAGCATCCCAGTGATAGTGTTTTGATATCAATAGCAGTTGCTAAAATCTGAAATTTACAGGGTAACATCAGTGCTCAAAAGCTGCTCATTCTTTCCACATCAGATTTAATGCAGCTGCATTGTTGCTGTGGAATAGCAGAGGTCACATACAGCTGCCATTAACCAATATTCACTGTCGTCGCCAGTTTAATGCTGTCTAGAAGGGTGCAGGAACTCTTCTAAGAACCCAGGAACCTTTTTAAGAAGTGTAATGTTGTCTGGTCATGTGCAAAAATTACATCTCAAAACACAGCCGTTTTGTGTGAACTTCACTGTTCTTGAGATGTGGTGAAAATACAAACAGGAATGCACAAAAGGACTTTGAGGTTTCAGTTTCTTGTTTGAATCACCATCTCAAATTTGAGCAGCATCTTCCAGAGGCATATGATCAGTTTCACACATGGTTTACAGTTACATTGTGCTGGACCACAATAGGTGGTGTCGACCCTTTTCACAGCTGGCAACATGAGGCTGCAACAGAACAAACGCTACAGTGCACACACACAGTATAGCCACAGATAAGATGTAGTGATTGCATGGGCCACAGGGCAGCAATGTGGTGGATGTACAGTATATAGACGTCAGAGTAACACACTACGCAGAGCTGTGGAATGGAACAATGAACTATCCCACATGACACACTCTAATGGACGCATGTACAGCTCACCTACTGTATGTTTTCTCTTATCTTCACTGTCCCTCTGCCCTCCCTCCAATCCTCTTTCCTCCTCTGCTAACCTTCTCTAACTCCATTCCTGCTTCACTTCTCAACCCTTTAAAAAGATTGAGAAATGCAAAATTCAGTGTAGCTTATAGAATGAAAAAAAACGATGAAGGAATGTCTCCTTAAAAGCACTGAAATGGTAATGTAGAGTTCCAAAAACATGTTCACTTTCATCTTTTGTCTAAACAATTCATCTCACCTCCTCGTTTTTTTCCCCCTATGTATTTCCTGACTTAACTGATTGTTGGTTGTCGTTGTCATCCTTTGGACCCTCAGCCACTTCAGCCAAATGCAAATAATCTATAAGAGTCAGTGAGGAGGTTAATGACAATTCTCTTTCTCCTCTTCCAGCTAAGATACAAATCTAAATGTTTCTACTTTTTTGGAATCTTAAGAGATGTCTACAATATGTAATGTTGGCTTTTTAGCTGTTTTAAACGTTGCAGATGCAGATCATCACATCTGCCAGCAATACAAGTAAAATTCTAAATAATAGAAACAAAATGCAAACATAAAAGAATATTTTTTTAAAAGTTTGAATTAAAAGTAACATTACTGACACGAAATAAAGTCGACCTGGGGTGAAAGCTGAAATCAAAGGGAATATGAGAGAGTTTTTAGAGTTTGTTTATTTATATGTATGCAGCCCAAAGGGCCCAAACTCTGGGAAAAATGCAGATTACTGGTGTTTCATTTATAATTTGTAAAATCATCTAATGGAAAAGTTAACTTTGTATGGCAACAAAAATGTATATGTAAATACATGGTTGATGTATGTATTTATCAGGATCATTAATACATATCAAATCTGATCTTAACTTCCCAGAAGTCACTGATATACCTATTGTGGTATCAGTAAAATGCACACGGCGTGCTCATGTTTATCACCATTGGCACATCTGAGCATCACAGAATCAGAAACTGAAAATTGTGATAAACTAAATGTTTTCTTCAGTTAATGTGAGTGAAGCCACGTTCCAGTAGCTCACAGTGGCTATCTTAACCATTGTCTGCTATTGAGATTGATAGTAATATGGACGACTGAGCAGCAGTGAAGCATGCCAGGTGTGGGTTCATGAATCAAATCAAAGAGTGTTAAGCGACATGTCTCATGAACCAAATGGCTGGTTTCATTGATGATGCCAAAAGAGCGTTTTAAAGTTTCATCAGTCACACCAGAGCATGTCAATCATATCATCCCCAGCTCTTATATTTACAGCCAGAGGGTGGGACTGCTTGCTTGTTTCTGTTATGTGTATCCTACATAGCTGAATGTCTGTGTGTGTGGGTTTAAGTCTGTGTGCACATGATAGTGAGTCTTTTGATGTATTTGGACTCAGTTTGTTCTTGCAGGACAATTTATCATGTCTACTGGCCCCCAGGGGTGAGGAAACACAATACACAAATCTCCCCACCTCCCTGCAGGGTGCGGTGGTGGGCTAACTGTCCAAATATCCAGGATTTATGGGGCATAAAACATCTCGCGGGCTCCACAGCACATCACTTCTGCCAGATTTGGGTAGAGAAGTTAAAGGAACTGCAGTGGCATTTTTTTGTGTGTTTCTGTAGTGCATGAAGGATTTGAACCTGGTAAACAATTAATTGTTTCAACTGTGACTACATGGAGTGAAGTTAGAGGTAAAGGCCCTAGATTCCCACACAGGTGGTTCTAGTTTTTGTACTACTATACTCATGACACAAACCAAGAAACATAGAAATGCCTCAGCAGAAGACAACAAAGAAGAAGACAGCTAGAGCAGTATATACCCTTGTGTATATAATGCAGGTTTCAAAAATGGGCGCACTCCAAAACTGGCCTGCACAGTGGCAGACAGTGTGGTTTCTCCTCCATCCAAAGTGATGCTGCTAATGCCAAGCTGAATTGAGGGCTTTGTCCAGCAAGTAAACTAAATACCATGTGTGAACAGTGAACAACACAGACTAATAAACATATTCCACATTTCTTGTCAAATGTAAACGGCATGTACTGTCTCAACCAACACCTGTGAAATGAGGACATTTTAATAAAATAAAGTTTTCCCATGGGATCTCCACTACCTGCTGCTGTTTGATTATCAGTTGATTGAGTTTAAAGATGTTTCCCTGCCCTTGCTGCAAAGTAACAAGCAACATGTTGGCATTGCCAAATGTAGCGCTGCCACTACTTAAAAATGTAGCTTTTCAAATTATTTTTAGTATTTTTCAACACTTTAGGCAAGATACTGTTTTCTGAGAACTGGACCTACACAACTGCTAAAAAAATATCCCCCCCAAAAACAACTTATTTAAGATTTTAAACTCCTATCTTGTTGGTTTGTTTCCATGTTGTTGTGACACTTGGGTTTCTTCTGTGGAGTTTGAAAAACAAGAGGTGTCAGTTGTCTCACTTTAACAGGAGCCACAACAGCAGCAGGTCAGTTAGGTCTAATCAGCCCAAAGTAAAAAAAACCTGTGTAGACTTACCACAGGTGTGTGTGTAGGGGCTTTAATCAAGCATTGGTTAATTCCAAGGAAACTCATCAGCGCTGTGTAAACTGCTGATATGACCACATGCACACAAATTAATGATCCCAGATTGTTTGTCACTAATTTATAGGCTTTCCTATAAATCCTACATACACACTCAATTTAAATTCCCATCCAGCTCAGGAAATTGTGGATTGCTGTAGAAAATCTGGATATAACTGGGATTTGTCTTTTTCTGTCATGATATTGCACCATTACTAAGTTTTTGTTTGATTGTGTCAGTCAAATGCTTCTGTATTTATATGCACCTTCCTTCTTTAATAAGCAGCACATGCTGTACACGAATCCATGCATATGCTGTAGGTGTGAAGGGAGAAAGCACATATACACGTCCATTATGACAATAACACCCTGTTATGACTATAATTATCTTTCCTGTGCTTTCACAGAAGGGAAAACATACTCTCCCACTGCGAAAAGCTAAATGATACAGTTCACTCCATCAAAAGCGCTCCAATTGTTGTTGCTGTTGTTTCTTTCAGCCTGTAAAAGACATATAACACAGAGACACTTTGCAGACCACTTATGGAAGGTGGTCTGAAGTGAAGAGTAGTGGACTTTGTGGAAAACAAAATGAACTGGAACTGCAGTAGATTCAAATATCTATTATATAGTGCATTCATATATCTATTATATGTATTTCTATCTGTCTATAGAGCCTTCCATCCATTCATCCATCCATGTTTTACATCCTCTATCACCTTTAAACATAGTGGCATCAACCATGTCATGTTCTTTGTGTTAAGCCTTGTGTAAGGGCAAATCCTTGCATTTAACATCAGCAAAACAAACAGAAAAAAATAATGAAATAAAATCAGTGCAGAGAGAAACACACACCCCTGCATTCTTTACAATTCTAAAAGACCAGCTCTTCCTCAGCTTCCACTCAATATTTTGTGAGCTATTCTTTCACTCACGGGCATCAATTCAAAAGTGTATGAGTGCAACATGTGTGTGACTAATACATCCTCATCCTTGGCAAGGCCTTGCCAAGAGCACAGCAACCCACAGAGATTATAGAGAAAGACATAAAAAGAACTCTCCATGCTCCCGACTGTACTGGAGCTCCTTCTGAGGGTGTGAGACACCGCCAAGAGGTATGAAGTACAGTCAATAGTCAGAGTGTTTACCAGGGGCGCTGAGCAGGCAGGAAGAAGGCTTCGGTTTACTGGTGGTGAGTGAGCACTGAGGAACAGGGAGTGAACATTTTTTTTTGTTTTCTGTTTTTTTCCTTTTTCTTTCTTTCATTGTTTGGAGAAGATTTTATAGAAACATTTTTCAGTTATAAGGTGCTGCAATACAACAACACCACAAACCACAGCCACAAGCATTTGAGTTAAAGAAAAGTAGAGTATCGTGGCAGCAGTAGTAACTGTAAATGTAACCGTAAGGTGTGAGTTAAATTCTGTAAAATGATTGAATTTATGTTTCTTTGAAAATGGACCTCCCATGGGCGGCCCCAGACTGGCGCAGGAGGCAGAAGCCTTAGCTGAAAGCTCCTGTCTTTCGCGTCATCATGTTGTATGCTCGTGTCGCAAGGTGATGATGTCATTATGTTACGTGCGGTGCAAAATTATTATGGTTTAGACTTAGACTTGAATAGTCTTTTAGCTTAGGTTGTACAGATTTTAGGGATATGAAGCATTTGAAGTAATCTAGGAAATTACATCACAATAAGCATAAATACTAATGTAGTCACCGGGGAAATATTTCTATTGCAGCTGAAGATCAAAACACCTAAAAAAATAAAAACGATAAAAAATAAAAAATAAAAACGAGCATTTCTCAAAAACAAAAAGTGTACATTGTTCAAATAAGTTGTGGAGTGTTATTTTGTTCATGTTTCTACATTCAGAATAGTTTTGGATCAATATGTTCAGTTAGTAAAATTTGATGAAAAAAACATTCTGATTTTTGTATTTTTTAATTTATGACACAATTTCAATACTTTTTATCAATTATTCTGGTTTATTGACTTGCATAACCTTTTAGCTTAGGTTGTACAGATTTTAGGGTATGAAGCATTTGAAGATACTCCAAGAAATGACATCACAATAAGCCAAACTACCAATGTAGCCACTGGAGTTCACCTGTACTGTCACACCTGCAGCCAATCTCCTAATTGATGAATGAGTCTGATGAGGCACACAGCAAACTGTTTGCTCATTTTATTTTAAAAGCTTAAAAGTTTCACCTTTCATAAGATTATTATTATCAAGTGTGTCTGTGCTCACATAGCAACCACATAGCCAATGGCTTCCTCAGGTCCAGTGTGGCATTATCAGCCACTAATCTACACAAGGGAAACACAGCCAATGAGATGAGATGTTGGAGCGTTTAGGCACAGCTTCCATTGAGAATATTTGCTTTTATACATTCTTGATTGCTACAGAAACACAGCTTTGAAAACAAATATGGACATGAGGTAAATATTCTTTCGTTTTTCCCATGCTCCAGTTTACTGTGTTTATTATTGACCCAAAATTGTGATTTTTCATTGTTGTTCACATTGCTTACGGTTGAAGCTCCTTTATATATTTATGAGGTTGAATTATTTACCTACATTTCTGATATTCCACTATAAAGTGTATATATATGTATATTTAATGGGTGTTTCGTTGGCATGTTCATTTTGACTGTATGTAATAGTAGAAACAGGAAGTAGCTGTGTCAGGTGGTTTACGTCATGTGATACAGGAGCAGGAAGTGTAGCCTAGCCTGATTACCAAATTTCAGAAAATAAATACTGCTTCAATAAAATTGAACCATACATAAAAAGCACCACAAAACTACAATGCAATGCAAAGTATTATGTTCAAAATATATGGGCTCATTTGATTCGCCATCTCCCAGATAATGGTTAATGGAACCTAGATTATGTACCCATCATCAGTTACTTTAATCATTACAAAAGCAATACACATTCAGGTGTACAACCACATATACAACCTCAGGAACTTTATCTCTGGAAGAGCTGTTAGGAGAAACTGAGAATAAGAGAGAGAGGATGAGAAAGTGAAACAGAGAGACTGAGTGGTTGTCTTGGTGATGGATGAAATGAACGACTGATGCAGAAAGATGGACAGAGTGTGATAGTCTGACAAAAAGACAAGAAGAAACAACAGTCTGTTTCAGAACAAACAGAAACCATCTGGGGAAAAGACTGAAAGCTTAAAAATTCCACTCAAAGTTTGAGGAAAGCAATTTGAGGGCATGTTGATGGATACCAAGTCAGTGGAGCCGATGAGCTTGAGCTATTGTACGCTGAAAATTAGAGATGAAATCCATGAAATAATTTATGATAACCTCATTCAAACCAAAGTAAATGGCTAGCACATTTCATCCATTAACAAACTCAAACCTTATGCGCTAGCGAGTGTGTTTGTAGGCGTCTACACAAGCATGCATCCATTTCACTGTATGTTCCAAAGAGAGAATGTTTTCACCACTTTCTAATTGAAAGAAGAGCGGTAATGGAAGCACTTAGAAGGACTGAGAGTGCAGTGGGTCAGTCTACAAAGAATAACTGCAGTGTGTGAGAACAGTGGCACGAAGTGGTAAATGTCATGCCGTTGGCAGCAGAGAGAGCAGAGAGAAGTGGAGGAGGGACGGGGAGAGGGAGGGTGATGGAGAGGAGGTGGACTGTCTCATTCGCTGCTCATCACACACTGAACTCGGAGGTGAAAGTTTCTTCTCTTGTTACTATGGGGGAACTATGCACCTACTCAAAGTCACATGAGTTTAACTCTGCATGTGTTTAAATACTTATATCCAGGTTTTGAGAAGTGTTGACAGGCTATTTTAACAAAATCTTTGCTGGAATGAAGGATAATTTGTTACTTAGTAGCTACTTTAAGCTTCTTGTGTCTCTTGAAGATCTTATTACATTTACCTCAAAAACTACTGAAATGTAAACCCTCATATTTAATTTAAAGTGCTCACAAACATACCATCATACACATAACATACACCAAGTGTACAGTAAAAAGCATCCTGTTTATGCCTTCACGCAGTTGAACACATACAGAGCAGATTTTCCCATCCAAGAGCCAAGTGTAGCACAAGGAGGTTAATCCAATACTTATGTCATTTCTCTCAAATCGTTCACTCAGTGGGGCATAATTATGCAACGCCGCTGTGTGTGTGTGTGTGTGTGTGTGTGTGT